>CABFKC020000004.1:213131-302564 GCA_901699155.2 Streptopelia turtur
TGTTAGAGCTTTCTTGAGTGTAATGAGCCCCATGGTGCATTTGGTGCTGAGTCCTTGAACATTACTTAGTGCTGAGAGGAGATTGCACAAACCTTTCCAGAAGTCAAAGCCAGAAGAAAAAATACTAAGTTCCTTGAAGTATTAATGAGTTCCACTGAGGGCAAGTACCAGCAGAGCCTCCCCAGGGGCTCGTTAGAGCAGAGAATTGGAGGCCATGATGGCAGATAAACAAAGAGAAACGTGCAGGCAGCTGAGGTGCTGAGAAAACCCTGGTTTAGTTGGGTGAAGCAGAGAGGTCAAGGCCTGACCCCCAGCCCCTGGGAAGGCAGATCCTGTCCCTCACACATTGCTCAGGGCTCTTCCTGGGCCAGGGGATGTGGGCTGTGTGGTGCTGAGTGAAGGACAATGGGGTGACAGTTCCCAGCCTTACCGGGGGTGTGCAAGGAGGCCATGAGGTGCCCCAGTGCCTGAGGACAACACGACTCCTCACAGGCCTTGGTGGCAGAGGCGATGGCCATAGCCAAGGGGACAAAGACTTGGGTTCTCCTGGTGACATCCCGCCTTGCCAGTGCCCTTTGCCATCTCCACCACAGGTTGTCCTGCACTGTCCTTCAGCTGCTGCTGTTTCCCTGCAGGCTGTAGACACCCATCTCGCTTCCTCCCCTTGCTCTCACCCTGGTATTTCCATACATTGACTGATGTGTCTCCACTCTCACGCTGTTCCTGGAAACACAAGAACATGGACTGATCTGCTGCTCCTTCTGGATGATTTCTCGTACCACAGCACTGCCCTTTGAGTGACATTTCTTCCTCCTCATGTCCAGTCTCCACCTTCTAATCTAGAACTGTGTGGCAGTGTTTCTCTGCTCTGCTGTAGAAAGGAGGACCCTGAAAACTACTGACCTGTCAGCCTCTTACCTGTGCCTGGGAAGATCACGGCTCAGATCCTCCTAGAAGCTGTGCTGAGGCACAAGGGGGACAGGGAGGTGATTTGACACAGCCAGCACGGCTTCAACCAAGGGCAAGTCCTTCGTGACCAACCCAGTGGCCTTCTACAATGGAGTAACTACACCCACCAGTGGACAAAGGAAGGGCTATGGATGTCATCTATCTGGACTTCTGTAAAGCCTTTGACATGGTCCCTCTCAACATCCTTCTCTCTGAATTGGAGAGATATGGATTTGATGGCTGGACTGTTTGGTGGGTGAGGAACTGTCTCAATGGTCGCACCCAGAGATTGGTGGTCAATGGCACAATGTCTGGATGGACACTGGTGACAAGTGGTGTCCCTCAGGGGTCCATACTGGGATCAGTACTGTTTAATATCTTCATCAATGACATAGTGGGATCACGTGCACCCTCAGCAAGTTTGCAGATGACGCCAAACTGAGTGGTGTTGTTGATACACCTGAGGGACAGAAGGCCATCCAGAGGGACCTGGATAAGCTCAAGATGTGGACCCATATGAATCTCCTGAGTTTCAACAAGGCCAAACTCAAGGTCCTGCACCTGGGTTGGGGCAACCCCAGGTATCAGTACAGCCTGGGGGATGAAGGGATTGAGACCAGCCACGGCGTGAAAGACTTGGGGATACTGGTGGGTGAAAGACTGGACTGCAGCCAGCAATGTGTGCTTGCAGCCCAGAAGGCCAAACACATCTTGGGCTGCATCCAAAGGAGCACGACCAGCAGGTCAAGGGAGGGGATTCTGCCCCTCTGCTCCACTCTGGTGAGACCCCACCTGGAGTCCTGCGTCCAGCTCTGGAGCCCTCAGTTCAGGAAAGACATGGACCTGTTGGAGAGGGTCCAGAGCAGGGTCACCAGGATGATCAGAGGGATGGAACTGCTCTGCTGGGGGGACAGGCTGGGAGAGTTGTGGATGTTAAGCCTGGAGAAGACAAGGCTGCAGGGACACCTTTTTGCTGCCTTTCTGTACTTAAAAGAGACCGATAAGCAAGATGGGGACAGACTTCATAGCAGGGCCTGTTGTGATAGAACAAGGGGTGATGGTTTTGAACTAGAAGAGGGGAGGTTCAGGCCAGACATGTGGAAGACATTTTTTACAATGTGGGTGATTAAACATGACCAGTGGTTGCCCCGAGAGGTGATGGATGCCCTGTCCCTGGAGACACCCCAGCCCAGGCTGGATGGGACTCTAAACAACCTGAGCTGGTTATGTCCCTGCTCATGGCAGGAGGTTGGACTAGATGATCTTTGAATCCCCCTTCCAACACTCTCTATGATTCCATGATTCCTACCTCCAACGAAAACTCCACAGTCTAGGAAATAACCCTTCAAGCATGGAGTCATAGAATCATAGAATCATTTGAGTTGGAAGAGACCAATAAGATCACTGAGTCCAACCATAACTCTAGCACTAAACCATGTCCCTAAGAACCTCATCTATACATATTTTAGACACCTCCAGGTGTCTAAACCACTCAACCACGTCCCTGGGCAACCTGTTCGGCTGCTTGACAACCTGTTCCATGAAGAAATGTTTCCTAATATCAATTCTGAACGTTCTCTGGCAGAAGCTGAGGCCATTTTCTCTCATCCTATCACTTGCTACTCAGGAGAAGACCAACACCCTCCATGCAACAACCTCTTTTCAGATAGCTGTAGAGAGCAAAAAGATCTCCCCTCCAGCCAGTTCTTTACCCATCGCAGATACACCATCCAGGCCATGAGCTGCAGCTTCTCCAGGAGATGCTGTGGGATACGGTGTCACAGGCTTTACTGCAGTCTAAGGACACAACACCCACAGCCTGTGTGGCGGATTCACTCCCCATGACAGACTTTCCCTCATCTGCTCAGCCGGTCACCTTGTCACAGAAGGAGATCGGGGTGGTCAAGCAGGACCTGCCTTTCATCAGGCCATGCTGATTGGGCCCGATTGCTCATCTCATGTGTGTGACCTCACAGTCCTTTCCCAGCCATGTTCCTGCTGTTGGCCAATCCCCTGCAGAGGCAGAAGTGACCTCACAGTGCCCTCCACAGCCATTGGTTCCTACTGGACTATGAGTTCCTGAGACACAAGTGACCTCACGACATCGTACCCACCACCACCCTCCTTGTGGTCCAGTGTGTGAGCAGATCAAACTGAGCTGCTTTCATCAAATGTATCCAATAGATTTCCTATCAAGGGTTTGAGTGTAGAAACGTTCCTCAGAGGAGCTGCTGTATTTATGGACTTTATTATGGACTTGTGACCTAATATTTCATAGAATCATAAAATCACAGAATGTCACAAGTTGGGAGGGATTCACAAGGATCATCAAGTCCAACTGCTGTCCCTGTACAGGACATCCCACAGGTCACACCGTGTTTCCGAGGACATTGTCCAGTCTCTTTTTAAACCCTGTCAGGCTTGGGGCTGTGACAACTCCCTGGGGAGCCTGTTCAGTGTCCAGCACCTCTGGGTGAAGAACATTTTATTGATGTCCCACCGAAACCTCCCCTGGCACATCTTCTGCCATTCCCTTGGGTTCTGTCATTGGTCACCACAGAGAAGAGATCAGTACCTTCCCTTCCTTCTCCCCTTGCGTAGAAGCTGTAGCCACCATGAGGTCTCCTTTGAGTCTTTTCTTCAGCTCTGATGCTCAGAAACCCCTTGGTTTGCTTTATGAAGCAGATTGGAGAAGCCCTGACCTCCAGGCAATGGGAAGGGGGATCCTGTCCCTCACACACAGCTCAGGGCTCTTCCT
The DNA here is from genome assembly GCA_901699155.2 of Streptopelia turtur. NCBI lineage: Eukaryota > Metazoa > Chordata > Aves > Columbiformes > Columbidae > Streptopelia > Streptopelia turtur. Next base: position 216,838 of record CABFKC020000004.1, read on the forward strand.
GGGACCGTGGGATGTGGGTGTGCAAGGCCCAGGGAAGGACAACACTGGGACAACAACTTCCAGCTTCCCCATGGGGCTGCAAGGAGGCAGCGAGGCCCCAGTGCCATGAGGACAACATGTCTTCTCCTGGGCCTCAGTGGCAGAGACAACTGCCCTGGCCAAGGGGACACAGACCTGGGTTCTGTGGGTCCCTTCCAGCCTTACAGCGCCCTTTGCCATCTCCACCACAGGCTGTTCTACACAGTGCTACCCCTGCCCCTCTTTCCCTGCAGGCTGCAGACACCCATCTCACTTCCCCACCTGCTCTCACCCCAGGATTTCTGCACCTTCACTGCTGTGTCTGCACCCTCACTGGCTGCTCTTTGGAACACAAACCATGGGCTGATCCAGCTCCCTCTGGGTCACCTCTTGCACCACAGCACTGCCCTTCCAGTGACATTTCTTCCTCTTGATATCCAGTCCTCACCTTCCAAATTGCACTTTCTGACATTTTTTTTTTCTGTTTCCTGCTTATTCCTACTACTAAGGAAAGCTCAGCCACCTCAGAAAATGCCCTTCATGCAGGGAACCCAACCCGTTAGGCTTCTTGTGGTCTTTTACCCAACTGGAGAGAAGTCACCTCACCATGATCTAAATCCCAGGACTGCCACTGGCCTTTCAGCTTCTCTGACAGACACGATCATGTTCCTGCCGCTGTCCCGTCATTTACTAAGGTAGAATTGACATGACAACCCATCTGCAAGGGCTCTTCCTGGGTAGGGCCTGTGGGTACATTGGCAGAGGTTCTTTCCCAGCCATGTCCCTGCTGCTGGGCTGTCACCTCCAGAGACAGAACTGACCTCACTGTCCCCTTCACAGCCACATGATTCTGACTGGATTAGGAGTGTCTGAGACACAAGTGACCTCTTAATACCACACTCGTCCATCCTGCTCCTCAGCATCTTGGACCTGACCAAGACTGAAGTGTGTTCTACATCATCCTACCCCTGCCCCTCTTTCCCACAGGCTGTAGACACCCATCTCGCTTCCTCACCTTGTTCAAATTTGTCAAATATATTCCCTACTAACAACATGAGTGAAAAGCGCTCCTCCCTGGAACTGCTGTATTTATGTTGTTTTGGTTTGGTTTTGTTTGTTTGTTTGTTTTGTTGTTTTTGTTGTTTTTGGGTTTTTTTGGGGTTTTTTTGCTATTCCTCTACCTATTCTCTCTCCAGAAACCACTCCAAGGCAAAAATTATTCCAAGAGAAACAGAGGAGGTTGCTCAAGGCCTCCTCCCAGGTTTGCATCATCCTCAAAGGCGCTGAACGTGCTCTCTGTTACATCATAGAAGGGCAGAATAAAGATGTTCAACAGTGTTGTCCAAGTGCTGGTCACTGAGGGATGACACCAGTAATTGGCTGCACGAAGGACTTTGTACCACTGACGATATTTGGGCCTGATGGTTCAGCCAATTCCCCACCCAGCATCCACTTCTTGAGCCCCATCAGCACCACTCTGGCCAGAAGGAGACCATGGCTGAGCCTTGCAAACACTCTGTACACAATGTACCTTTCTTTCCCCTGTCCATTTGGGTTCAGCAATCCCTTTCTTGTCCTTCACATTCCTGGAAATGGCTGCAGGAGGACGTGTCCCATCCCCTTCCCAGGGAGGGAGGAAGGGTGGCCAGCCTGTAGTTATCCCAGTTCCTATTCCTGCTCTTCCTGAAGATGAGTTTGAGGTCTGAGTTTTCTAAGGACCTCCGAACCGTTCTGGTTTCTATGGCACTTTTGAGAGCACAATCCAGAATCATGGGCAAGGGTGACATAGCAGACTGCAGCACTTGCAATGAGCCTGTCCAAGGCACCTGAGATCAATCCCACTGGGCCTGTGGGGTTTGTTCCTGCAGTTACACACAGAAACGTCAGGGTTCCGTCAGGTGTCCACGTCTGAGCTGGCCTCATGGACTCCATATGTACCCATATGCTCTGGCCTCCTGCTGTCACTCCCAAATGACGGGAGACACCTCAGCCCTGTGGTGTGTCACCTGCTCTGCACTCATCTGAGATCACAAAATCACAGAATCACAGACTATTAGGGTTTGGAAGTGACCTCAAAAGATCATTTAGTCCAGTCTCCCTGCCGGCGCAGGAACACCCAGCTGAGGTTACACAGGAAGGTGTCCAGGCGGGTTGGAATGTCTGCAGAGAAGGAGACTCCACAACTCCCTGGGCAGCCTGGGCCAGGCGCTGTCACTCTCACTGAGAAGAAGTTTCTTTTCAAATTTAAGTGAAACCTCTTGTGTTCCAGTTTGAACCCATTTCCCCTTGTCCTACCATTGGTTGTCAGCGAGAAGAGCCTGGCTCCACCCTCCTGATACTCACCCTTTATATATTTATAAACATTAATGAGGTCACCCCTCAGTCTCCTCTTGTACAGCTCCAGAGCCCCAGCTCCCTCAGCCTTTCCTCACATGAGAGATGCTCCACTCCCTCCAGCATCTTGGTGGCTGCGCTGGACTCTCTCCAGCAGTTCCCTGTCCTGCTGGAACTGAGGGGCCACAACTGGACACAAGATTCCAGGTGTGGTCTCCCCAGGGCAGAGTAGAGGGGCAGGAGAACCTCTCTGACCTACTGACCACCCCCTTCTAACCCCCCCCAGGTCCCATTGGCCTTCCTGGCCACAAGGGCCCAGTGACGGCTCATGGTCATCCTGCTGTCTCCAGGACCCCCAGGTCCCTTTCCCCTATGCTGCTCTCTAATAGGTCATTCCCCAACTTACACTGGAACCTGGGCTTGTTCCTGCCCAGATTCAAGACTCTACAATTTCCCTTGTTCTATTCCATTAAATTTTTCCCTGCCCAGCACTCCAGCCTGTCCAGGTCTCTGATGGCAGCACAGCTTCCAGTGTCACCCACTCCTCCCAGCTTGGTGTCACCAGCAAACTCACTGATAGTCACTCTGTTCCCTCATCCAAGTCATTGATGAATATATTGAATAACACCAGCCCCAGCACTGCCCCCTGAGGCTCTGCACTGGATCCAGGCCTCTACTGGACTCTGCCCATTCACCACGACTCTCTGGCTTCTTCCCTTCAGCCACTTCACAGTCCACCTCACTACCTGTTCATCCAGACCGCACTCCCTCAGTTTAGCTGTGAGGATGCTGTGGGAGACTGTGTCAAATGCCTCACTCAAGTCAAGGTAGATCATGTCCACCGCTCTGCCGTCATCCATCCATCTTGTTACATCCTCATAAAAGTCAATGAGGTTGGTCAAGCACAACTTCCCCTTGGTGAAGCCATGTTGACTGTCCCTAATGACCCTCATATCCTTGACATGCCTTGAGATGGCACCAAGCATAAGTTGTTCCATCAGTTTCCCAGGGATGGAGGTGAGGCTGACCCGTCTATAGTTACCTGGGTCCTCCTCCTTGCCATTTTTGAAGACTGGAGTGACATTTGCTTTCCTCCAGTCCTCAGGCACCTCTCCCGTTTCCCAAGACTTGGCAAAGATGATGGAGAGCAGTCCAGCAATGACCTCAGCCAACTTCCTCAGCACCCGCGGGTGCATCCCATCCGGACCCATGGATTTATGGGTGTCCAGATTGCCTGACTGCTCCCTAACCCAGTCCTCATCAGCCCAGGCAAACTCCTCCATTGTCCTGCCTTCCTCTGGGCCTCAGCAGTACGGGATCCTCAGGACAGCCCCCGGCAGAGCAGACAGAGGCAAAGAAGGCATTCAGTAACTCTGCCTTCTCTGTATCTTCTGTCACCAGGGCACCCACCTCATTCATCAGTGGGCCTACATTGCCTCTGCTGTTAGTTTTATCTGCCATGGATTTGAAAAAGCTCTTCCTGTTGTTCTTGACCCCTCTCACCAGCTCTAAGCAGGGTTCGGAGGAAGGATTCAATGAAAAAGTGTCACTACAGGGCCTTCATTTTGTCTAAATACACAAAAAGCATGGCCAGTGATTATAAAAGAAAAGCAGACAGTGAATTTGAACGCGGATGGCAACATTATCACAATGGAAACACCACCCACAACAAAAAATAGAGATGACAGGCAGGGCCTGTAATTAGTTACATTAAATCTCCTGTGTAGAAGCATATAGGCAGTTTGTTACTACAGAAAACCATCCAGTCATAAGTTTCCACAGGGCATCCTTGAGCTCCTGGTTCCTCATGCTGTAGATGAGAGGGTTCACAACTGGAGGCACCAAAGAGTACAGAACTGCCACCAGCAGATCCATGGAAGGAAAGGAGATGGAGAGGGGCTTCAGGTGGGCAAACATGACAGTGCTGACATAGAGGGAGACCACGGCCAGGTGAGGGAGGCAAGTGGAAAAGGCTTTGTGCCATCCCTGCTCAGAGGGGATCCTCAGCACGGCCCTCAAGATCTGCACATAGGACACCACAATGAACACAAAACAGCCAAAACCGATTAACAGACTAAACACAATAAGGCCAAGTTCCCTGAGGTAGGAGTGTGAGCAGGAGAGCTTGAGGATCTGGGGGATTTCACAGAAGAACTGGCCCAGGGCATTGCCCTTGCACAGGGGCAGTGAAAATGTATTGGCCGTGTGCAGCAGAGCATTGAGAAACCCAGTGGCCCAGGCAGCTGCTGCCATGTGGACACAAGCTCTGCTGCCCAGGAGGGTCCCGTAGTGCAGGGGTTTGCAGATGGCAACGTAGCGGTCGTAGGACATGACGGTAAGCAGATACATCTCTGCTGAAACGAAAAAAACATAGAGAAAGAGCTGGACAGCACATCTCATATAAGAAATGACCCTGGTGACCCAGATGGAATTGTCCATGGATTTAGGGAGAGTGGTGGAGATGCAGCCCAGGTCGAGGAGGGTGAGGTTGAGCAGGAAGAAGTACATGGGGGTGTGCAGGTGCTGGTCCCAGGCTATGGTGGTGATGATGAGGCCGTTGCCCAGGAGGGCAGCCAGGTAGATGCCCAGGAAGAGCCAGAAGTGCAAGAGCTGCAGCTCCCGTGTGTCTGTGAACGGCAGGAGGAGGAACTGGGTGATGGAGCTGCTGTTGGACATTTGCTGCCTCTGCTGAGGACCTGTGCAAAGAAGAAAAGACAGTGACAGTTTAAATGAGATGTCTCTGGAAAAAAAAAAGAAAGTCATTTCTCATAGATAATCCTCTCCCTGAACGAGCAATTATTCTGCTTATTCTCCTTGACTACCAACTGAATGAAATGGTTGATTACAGCTTAAACCATAGCTTCAGCATCTAGTTCCCGTGAGGATACTTCTGGGACAGGACTCCCAGTGTTGGTGTCTGAACAAAACTGACCCACATCCCCAACCCGACCCTAGAGAGTAAGAGCACCAGGGTGGAGAAACCAGGAAGAACACAGCAGTGCTCCAAAACCTGCAGCTGTCCCTGCTGGGAGCTGTGTCTCTGTCCCTGAGTCTGCTCCCTGTCAGTGTCACAGACCCCGTCCCACCCGCTGTGTGCTCAGCTCTGTCCTGCTCACACCTCCTGGCAGTGCCCAGGGGCTGATCTGTGTGTGCAGGGGCTCAGGAGCAGCTCAGACAAGTCCTACCAAGAACTGAGGTCTCAGTTCCCTTCTCCAGGGCAGCGAAATAAATCATCATCTCCCACTGCCCACCCAGCCAATCAAGAGTGGAAGAAACTCAGAATTTAAAATCATCCCTATCAGATAAATGCTGCCTCAGTGTCCTTCAGAAGTAACCTCTACATATGTCCTGGGGATGAGCTGGAGCTGTAAGCTGTCCTGATCCACGCAGTTCCTTCTCAACAGCAGAAGGACCCTGCCTTGCCAGGGGTTGCTCCTTCCCCCCACAGCTTCTCCACTCAGTGTTGCTGGGATCTCCCGGGCAGGCTGAGCGCTGACCCTGGCAGGCGGCAGAGTCCCTGCCCGGCACAGCCCTGGGGTGCAGGGACCCTGCTCTGCAGGACAGCCCTGGGCACCCCTGGGTGCTCATTTACATTTACACCCCACAGCCATCCTTGAGAGAACGCAGCATTCACGTCTTGTCACTCTGACAGTGTGGAAGGCAACCCTTGCTCTGCAGCACATCCTCCCCTCTGTATCAGAGAATCTCTGAGAGTTGTACTTACGTCTCTTGCAGGCTCTGCAATGTGACAGCTTTCTGAGATCCTAACATGATTTTCAGATGCACTGCCCTGCAGTCACAGGTTTCATATCTGAGAAAATTTCTCCTCCAGTGATCTCTCAGTCATCCTCCCAGCCCAGACTGCGTTTCCCTCTCTGTGCCTGTCTCCTGCACCCTCGGTGCTGCAGGCAGAGCCCTCAGCCCTGCTGCGTGTGCAGAGGAGCTGCTCCTGGGCATAGCTGTCTCCCTGCAGCGCTGCCGCTGCCATGAGCTCCCTGTGTCCCAGGAGCCCAGCCCAGCTCAGCAGCACAGGAGCAGCCCATGATGTCCCTTTCTCTGTCCCCTCTGGGCTCCTCCAGGTGTCCCTGGGGCTCCAATGGCACAGCTTCGAAGTTGAAGTAATCAGTGATGTTGATTCTTTCTCCTCTTCAGAGACACTTCTTTCCAGCATTGCATTTTTCATTTTAAAAAATAAATCGGTATGAGAATCAACTTTTGTTGTCCCATCATTAGACAGAACACTAGGAATATTACAGCAAAGTATCTAATTTCTCCAGGCTAGGGGAGGAATATCTTCAGTTGAATGACTTTAGGCATTTTGTTCTGGTTTTATACTCCCAGGTCTAGAGAGACATTCATCAGTCTTTGGCCATGTCATGTCTGTGCTCTGATTCAAAGCCTGGGCTCTTGGGCTATTGGACACTTGGTACCAGGTTTCTTGTGGCAGGTCAGAGCTGGGCTGGTGTCACAGCTGGGGTGGCTCAGCCCAGATGTGAGGCAATGTCCTCAACCAGGGACCTGACTGGGGGAGCTGGAGCTGTGAGTGCTGCAGACAGAGCTGTGACACGGATGGAATGAACTGCCAGGCAGGGTGGCAGGAGTGAGTTCATCTGCTCTGCAAGGACAGCAGCCTCCAAGCTCAGCAACAGTCCAGATCAAAGCTCAGTCCAGACCTGTAAGGCAATTCAAGGCCCATAATGAGCTGTTACTGCTGCAAGAACAGTTAAAGGACAAACAAAGACACTTTGTATCTACTGATGAATTTAATAAGGGAAAGAGGTGAGAATCCCTGTGTCCCCTTGTCCTCCATCTTCACCAGCAATGTGTCCCAGGCCTCTGTGACTTGAGATGGGAATGTGGAGTACAACCAGCAGTGGATGTGGATCAAGTCAGGGGTCACTGGAACTATCACCATCCTTCCCAGTCTATGGGACAGCAGGGGCAGCATCCCAAGAGCTGGGACAGCAGGACCATGTCACAGTGAGGCCACTCTCCACCATCTTGGAAAGCTCATGGAGACTGGGGGGACTCTGTGAAGTTCTTCTGTGAAATCCCCCAGATCCTCAAGCTCTCCTGCTCACACTCCTACCTCAGGGAAACTGGGCTTCTTGTGGTTATTGTCTGTTTAGGATTTGTGTGTTTTGTGTTCATTGTGGTGTCCTATGTGCAGATCTTGAGGGCCGTGCTGAGGATCCCCTCTGAGCAGGGACGGCACAAAGCCTTTTCCACCTGCCTCCCTCACCTGGCTGTGGTCTCTCTGTCTGTCAGCACTGGCATGTTTGCCTACCTGAAGCCCCCCTCCATCTCCTCCCCATGGCTGGACCTGGTGGTGTCTGTTCTGTACTCAGTGGTGCCTCCAGCAGTGAACCCCCTCATCTACAGCATGAGGAACCAGGAGCTCAAGGATGCCCTAAGGAAACTGGTGACTGGATGGTTTTCTGAATCATTAAACTGCTCCTCTGCTACTGCATAGTTGTTTCAATGTAACTACAGACCCAGCCTGTCATCTGGACTATCTGTTGTTCTTAGTACGGTTTTTATTGTGATAATGTTGTCATCCGCTTTCCTAATTCTCTGTCTGCTTTTCTCTTATAGCCACTGGTTATTTAAATGAGCAGCAGTTCTCTCCTTGTCTTTAAAGAAAATAAAGGGCTCTTTAGTGACTCGTTTTTCACTACATCGTTCCTGCAAGGCCTTTTTAGAGCTTCAGGGATTGTTGCCGTGATGGGTGGAAGGGAAAATAGTCCATCCTGGCAGCCCTGCCAGGTAGCAGCAGCGCTTGTTCTTCCAGAGCTGTTCTGGATCCACTCCACACTCTCCTTCTCATCCCTGGGGTTGGTGCAAGACCTGAGTGCTCTGGCAGCTTGGTCACCGTCCTGCTGTGTGTCAGTCCTGTGGGCGCAGGCAGGGGCAGGCAATGGGCACTGCTGTGACAGAGCTGGCCTCAGTAACAGCACTTGCACAAGGAAAAGTGATCTTCTTTGGGTGGTGCATGATGGTTTAGGTCTTCTTGCAAAGTTTCTCTCAAGCTTATTCCTACAAAAGTCACCCACTTATAAAATGCCATTGTGCATCTGAACAGTGTGTGTGTGCAGGGCTGGCACACAGCAGTGTCCTCACCCAGCCAGGCTCCTGCCAGAGACCTGCAGGACCAGCAGAGCAGAGGCTGGGCTGTGCCCCTGTGCACTGGACACCCCATGGAAGGAGCCTCAGGTCAATCACCATGGACTGGCCCCTCACAACCACCATTTCCAGCACTGGCCTCTCACCCCAGCTCAGAGGTCTTTGTCCCTCCATGGAATTACACTGAAGGAGTAGGTCAGCAGTCCATGTTCGCATTGTGCAGATGGCATGTGAGCATGCAGAACAGGTACATGAGTTGACATGAACTTGAGTCAGCAGAAACACCATCAGCTATTCCTTGGGGTTCCATGACGGCCTGTGGGACAGACAGGGTCTCGAGGTCATTTCTCATTGGGAATAATATAGCACGGAAACTGTTTGAACGCAGCACTGGGACGTGCTTCCTTTAACCAATGTCCCTGTGTCCATTCTTCGTGACGTGGGACATCTCAGATGAGTGCAGAGCAGGTGACACACCACAGGGCTAAGATGTGTCCCGTCCTTTGGAGTGGCAACAGGAGGCCAGAGGGACACTGTGACTCCTGCCTCTGTGAGTAAAAGGGACAGACTCTGTCTCTGAGCATCCCTGGGTGAACAAGGAGTCCTGAGACCAACTCAGATATTGGTGCCTGACAGAACCCTGATATTTCTGTGTGTGACTCCAGGAACAAACCCCACTGGATCAGTGAGATTCAGCTCAGCTGCCTTGGACAGGATCATTTCAAGTGTTCTAGTCTGCTCTGTCACCCTTTCTTGTGATTCCAGATTGTGATCTCAAAAGTGCCATAGAAACCAGAATGGTTCTGGGGGCCTTAGAAAACGCAGACCTCAAACCCATCTTCAAGAAGAGCAGGAATAGGAACTGGGATAACTACAGGCTGGCCACCCTTCCTCCCTCCCTGGGAAGGGGATGGGACACGTCCTCCTGCAGCCATTTCCAGGAATGTGAAGGACAAGGAAGGGATTGCTGAACCCAAATGGACAGGGGAAAGAAAGGCATGTTGTGTACAGTGCATTTGCAAGGCTCAGCCATGGTCTCCTTCTGGCCAGAGGGGTGTTGCTGGGGCTCAAAAAGCAGGTGCTGGGTGGGAAGTTGGCTGAACCATCCAGCACAAATGTCATCAGTAGTACAAAGTCCTCCATGCAGCCAGTTACTGGTGTCATCCCTCAGTGACCAGCACCTGGACAACACTGTTGAACGTCTTTATTCTCCCTTTCCAAGACATAAGAGACAGCACTTTAAGTGCCTTGAGGATGATACAAACCTGGGTGGAGGCCTTGAGCAACCTCACCTGGTTCACCCTGAGCAGGAGAGTGAGACAAGATGAGTGAGACAAGGGCTCTCTGCAAACCTGAGTTATTCTGTGATTTATCAGAAATTTTTGCCTTGGAGAGGTTTCAGGAGAGAGAATAAGTAGAGGAATAGGAAAAAAAAAAAAAAAAAAGGCAGAAGAAGAGATATGGAAGGTGTTAACGGAAGTACAGGAGTTCCAGTGAGGAGTGCTTTTCACTCACAGTGTTAGTAGAAAATATATTTGACAAATTTGAACAAGGTGAGGAAGCGAGATGGGTGTCTACAGCCTGTGGGAAAGAGGGGCAGGTGTAGGAATGTATAGAACATGCTTCAGTCTGGTGAGGTTCTGGGTGCTAAGGAGGGGGATGGATGGGTGTGGTATTATGAGTTCAGTTGTGTCTCAGACACTCATAATCCAGTCAGAATCATGTGGCTGTGAAGGGGACAGTGAGGTCAGTTGTGTCTCTGGAGGTGACAGCCCAGCAGCGGGGACATGGCTGGGAAAGAACCTCTGCCAAGGTACCCACAGGCCCTACCCAAGAAGAGCCCTTGGAGATGGGTTGTCATGTCCATCCCACCTGAGAACATGACAGGACAGCAGCAGGGACATGGTCGTGTCTGTCAAAGAAGGTGAAAGGCCAGTGGCAGTCCTGGGATTTAGAAGATCATGGGGAGGTGACTTCTCTATGGTCAGGTAAAAAAACATAAGAAGCCTGACGATGGGATTCTCTGCATGAAGAGCAGTTTCTGAGGTGGCTGAGCTTCCCTTCGTAGTGGGGAGAGGCAGGAAAGACAAAAAAAGGTCAGAAAGTACAGCTTGGAAGGTGAGGACTGGATATCAGGAGTAAGAAATGTCACTGGAAGGGCAGTGTTGTGGGGCAAGAGGTGACCCAGAGGGAGCTGGATCAGCCCATGGTTTGTGTTCCAAAGAGCAGCCAGTGAGGGTGCAGACACAGCAGTGAAGGTACAGAAATGCTGGGCTGAGAGCAGGTGGGAAGCGAGATGGGTGTCTGCAGCCTGCAGGGAAAGAGGGGCAGGGGTAGCACCGTGTAGAACAGCCTGTGGTGGAGATGGCAAAGGGCGCTGTAAGGCTGGAAGGGACCCACAGAACCCAGGTCTGTGTCCCCTTGGCCAGGGCAGTTGTCTCTGCCACTGAGGCCCAGGAGAAGACATGTTGTCCTCATGGCACTGGGGCCTCGGTGCCTCCTTGCAGCCCCATGGGGAAGCTGGAAGTTGTTGTCCCAGTGTTGTCCTTCCCTGGGCCTTGCACACCCACATCCCACGGTCCCAGGAAGAGCCCTGAGCCATGTGTTTACATCTCATCTGTACAACGAAAACATGGACTTTTGACCTAGTATTTCATAGAATCATAGAGTGTCCTGAATTGGAAGGACCCACAAGGATCATGGAGTCCAACTGCTCTCCCTGCACAGGACACCCCACAGGTCACCCCGTGTGTCTGAGGACGTTGTCCAGTCTCTTCTTGAACACTGTCAGGTTGGGGCCTGTGACACCTCCCTGGGGAGCCTGTTCAGTGTCCAGCACCTCTGGGGGAAGAACCTTTTCCTCATGTCCAACCTGACCCTCCCCTGGCACATCTTCCTGTCATTGAGTAGAGCAGGAATTTCAAGGATGTTTGAGGAGGTGCCTTTAAGATTTCACAAGTCTATGTTCTATAAAGACAGAGGTTCAACTTGTGAAGCACACAAGGCTAAACCTAAGTTAGTGTGATTTATGTTTTCTAAACTCTGGGTACAGTCACTTAAGTGTATTTACAAATCTCCTTCTTGCCAATCTTCCCTTATATTCCCACACCTACAATTAGGGTCATACTCAGTATAAAGCTGGAGCTGACATTTCTGGCTGGTTACTTCCTTTAGTTCAGATTTGCCAGGTACTTTGGTTAGTTTAGTTTGGAAGTTCCATTCTGCTGGGAGTTTTGAGTGAGTTTTTTGCTATTCTGCCATTTTGCAGTTGGCCCTTGGGCCTTTTTGCTCTGTCTTGCTGGATTGGTTGTTTGGGACCAAGATGCTCCTTTCTCCAGGACTGGCTGCTCCGTGTGACTGGAGTGACATGACGGATTGCACTGAGTATATTTTCTTAATTTCATTTAGTTTGATTTTTTATATTTCATTTTAGTTTTTAAATTTCATTTCATTTAATTATATACTTAGTAGTACTAGTATATTATACTATTTTTATTGTCTTATTAAAATGCTATTTCTGAACCCACGGGTTTCTCCATTCCCTTTGGTTATCTTCCATATCGCACTTAATAGGTTGGGGGAGTATGTGAGCAGCTATTGTGGTCTTAGTTGCTGGCTGGGGTAGAACATTGACAGGGAAGGATAGTAGTGGCTCAAGAACTCTTGAAAATCACTTTCCAAGATGATGGCACTTTTTTTTTTTTTTGTAGTGGGAAACAGCATGAGAAAGGAAACCCATCAGAAACTTCTGCTCTTGAGGCCCAGAGTGGAGGTCGGGATAAAGAAATGTCATTCTGAGCACAGTGCTGTGGTCATTCAGAGGGACTCTGGATCAGCCATGGCTTTGTGTTTCCAGGAACAGCTGGTGAGGATGCAGAGACAGCAGCACAGGTGGGGACACACTGGGCTGAGAACAAGGTGGGGAAGTGCATGGGGTGTCTGCAGCCTGTGGGGAAACAGCCACAGGTCTGGGACAGTGTAGGATGCACCATGGTGCACATGGCCAAGGGCACTGGCAAGGCTGGATGTCCCTGAAAGACACAAGGTCTTTGTCCCCTGGCTATGGCTGATGTCCCTGCTACCGAGGCCTAAGAGGAGACACATGGTTGTCATGGCTATGGCACCCCATTGCCTCCTTGCATCCCCCAGGAAGATGGGGAGGTATGACACTGTTGTCCTTCACTTGGCATCGCACTCCCCACAGCCCCAGGAAGAGCCCTGAGCCACACGTGAGGGACAGGATCTCCCTTCCCAGGGCAGGGGCTCAAGACTTGGCCATTGTCCTTCATCAGACAAACCAAGGGCTTTCTCAGCATCAGAGCTGCTGCGCTTTGCCTTTGCCTGATGCAATCACTGCCTCCAATTATCTGCTCTAACGAGTCCCTGGGGAGGCTTTGTCAGTAACAGCCCTCAGTGGGGCCCATTAATGCTTCAAGGTACTTTGGAGTTTGTTCTGACTTGGACTTCTTGAGCAGATTCTTCAGTCTGTCCTTGGTATCTGAGGTTCATCGTCTCAGCACCAAATACGCCATGGGACTCATTAAAACACAGAAAGCCCTAGAGAGCGATGTTTCTTTCTGTAATTTAATTCACATCTTCAAGACTTGTATAACTAACTGGAGAGGTTTCAATGGGACACTTACTGATGAAGATTTCAAAGAAGATTTCATAAAGGAGGGTTTTTTCTTTCAAGGGTGTTTTCTGTCATTTTCCAGTGTATAGAAGAAGTGACAGCAGAATTCTACACTGGACACTGATCCAGAGGGTCTCCTGAAGACATCTGGACAGGCAGGAGAACAGTCCCTTGAGGCTGGACACTGTATGGACAACCTGGCTCCTCACCCCCACCCCCAGTCTGCCGGTTCCCTCATTGGCCACCAGAGACTTGCATCATTTTTCCTACATCAGACTTCTCCATGAGCTCTGCAGGAGATGCTGCAGCTCCTGTGCACCAGCTCCACCTGCTCTCCTGTGCAAACACCGCACAGTTCAATAAACAGCAAAACACTTTCCTCAGCTGTGTGTGTAAGCTGGATCTAGTGAGGTCCACCATCCACAAGGGACATCCACACAATAATTGTTTTAGACAAAGAGATAGGAAAGAATAGAGATAAACACAATTAATGTGTTGACTGCCATGTTAATTAGAGCTCTGAAGAATGAGTCAAGTTTGTAACTCCCTGAAGCTCAAAGCAGAAACCAGACAGTTGAGAGGCAACTGAATGACCAGAGAGCAAGTGGAGGAGAAACCTGAGAGCACTGGGAAGGGTAAACGTCCAGACAGTGCTGGAAAATTGTCCTTTGACATGGACATTTAATCATGAGAGGTGGGAACTCCTGAATGACGAGGGAGATGAAATCATAGAGTGTTGGTAATAGAAGTACAGGGGAAGACAAATATTTCTTCTCCTATGCTTTGTACACTTCCTCATAATTCACTTCTTGGCTTTTTTCTTTTAAATTTTAATATGTTAAAAAAAAAAAACTAAACAAAAATCTCCAATCAAACAAACAAACCAACCAAACAAAAGAAACAAAAACCCAAAAAAAACAAAGCAAAAACACCCTCAAACCAATTAAACAATAACAACAACTAAAACCAAAAACAAAACAGCAACAAAACCAAGAAAACAAACCACAAACAAAACAACAATAAAGTGCACGTTTCCAGACAAACATGAGTCATCAGTTGTCTCACCATAAGCAGCCAGGGCCATTTTAGGACCCACAGTGTACCTGAGGTGCTGGCCTGGGATTGGCATCTATCACACAGGACCTGGGGAGACCAGAGCACCTTGCAGTGCAGGTGGAGCCTGGGCAGGGGTTCCCGGGGCATCTACACTGGCACCAGGTGTTTGTGTCCCTGGAGCTGAAGACATTTGTGTCCTAAATCCATGCCCCGTTCTGGAGAACTCTTTCCTTTCCAAAGAAAAGACATCACACCAAAGAAACAAAAAAAAAGTATGTTGACACCTTCCTCTGCTTTGGATCTTTGTCTTCAATTCCTCTTATTTTAATTTTCATTGACATAAACTGACATCTGATGGGCCTGCAGGCATGAAGCTAAGATCATGTTGTGTCTTGCACAGTGCCCCATGCCCTCTGAACGTTCCCTGCCCAGGACTCCTCACACTTTGCCCAGAGTGTCACACTGAGGTGTTGGCTGGTTCACTGGCTGAGATGTTGGTTTAGATGGTCACCTACAGCACAGGTGGATCCTGCCCCATCATCGCCTGCTCTGCTCCAGTCTGAAACAGAGCCCAACATCACAATGGGATCATGAGAGAACTGAGGTTGAAGGGACCTCAGGAGTCTGCAGTCCAACCTGTCACCAACTGGGTCACACCAAGGTGTTCAAGCCTTGATTCAATCCAAGTTTTAGCAGGACTAGAGAAGTGATCATCCCTTGGTACTTGGCACTGGTGAGGCTGCACCTTGAATCCTGGAGTCAGTTTTAGGCCCCTCATGGCAAGGAAGACGTTGAGGTGCTGGAGAGAGTTCAGAGGAGGGTGACAAGGCTGGTGAAGGGTCTGGAGCACCAGTCTCACGAGGAGCAGTTGAGGGAGCTGGGGCTGTTCAGCCTTGAGAACAGGAGGCTGAGGAGAGACCTTATTACTCTCTACAGCTGCCTGAAAGGAGGTTTTATCATGGAGGGTGTTGGTCTCTTCTCCCAAGTAGCAAGTGATAGGACAAGAGGAAATGGCCTCAAGTTGCACACGTGGAGGTTTAGATTGGATATTAGGAAAAAATTCTTCAGGAAAAGGGTTTAGAAGCAATGGAACAGACTGCCCAGTGAGGCTGTGGAGTCCCCATCACTGAAGGTGTTTAAAACACAGATAGATGGGGCTCTTAGAGACAAGGTATAGTGCCAGATTTAGGTTATAGTTGGACTCAGTGATCCTGAGGGTCTCTTCCAACCACAATTATTCTATGATTCCATGATAAGTCATTTTTGATATTTTCTTTCTCAGACGACCATGCAGCCTCCCTGAGAGCCAGGACTTTTCTGAGGTGTTGGGAGACGTCTCACGGTCACACCAGCCAGTTCCACCAGCCCCTGTCTGTCCCTTCCCAGACCAAACCTTTTCTCCATATCCCAACCTTCCAGGCGAATTTCTGGGACACAGCAAATGCGGTGCTGGTCTTCTGGGCCTGTTCAGAGAGAACAGCTTGAAAACATGTTGATGGGCTCTCTGTGCACCTCAAAGCTTTCCTGACCATTTTACTCAATACCCCACTTGTACCCAACCTTTCTGGTTCTTGAGCTGTACATGAGGGCATTGAATAGGGATGTGGGGATGGTGGAGAATAAAGACTTTGTCAAACTGTCTTGGGAGGGCTGTTCTGGGTATCACACAGTCCAGGATGAGGCTGCTGTAGAAACCAGTGGCACAGGTGAGAGGTCCAGGAGGAGAAGGCCTTGTGCCTGTCTACACTGGGGTAGAGCAGTGATGCATTCATGGGATGCCCATGTGAACAGGAAGGGGACAAATGGCTCTAAAATGCCTTCCAGCCAGTTCCTTACCCATCGCAGATACACCATCCAGGCCATGAGCTGCAGCTTCTCCAGGAGATGCTGTGGGACACGGTGTCACAGGCTTTACTGCAGTCTAAGGACACAACACCCACAGCCTGTGTGGCGGATTCACTGCCCACGACAGACTTTCCCTCATCTGCTCAGCCGGTCACCTTGTCACAGAAGGAGATCAGGCTGGCCAAGCAGGACCTGCCTTTCATCCAGCCATGCTGACTGGGCCCGATTGCTCGTCTCGTGTGTGTGACCTCACAGCCCTTTCCCAGCCGTATTCCTGCTGTTGGCCAATCCCCTGCAGAGGCAGAAGTGACCTCACAGTCCCCTCCACAGCCATTGGTTCCTACTGGACTATGAGCTCCTGAGACACAAGTGACCACACAACATCGTACCCACCATCACCCTCCTTGTGGTCCAGTGTGTGAGCAGATCAAACTAAGCTGCTTTCATCAAATGTATCCAATAGATTTCCTATCAAGGGTTTGAGTGGAGAAATGTTCCTCAGAGGAGCTCCTGTATTTACTCTGGGGCATTTTATATCTCTGCTTCTGCCTCTGATTTTTTTTCTTCATCTTCCTCTGTCTATTCTGACGTGAAAGAGCTCTCCAAGGAAAAGATTCATGGAATCCTACAATAATGCAGGTTGGAAGAGACCCCTGAACACCATCTCTGTCCCACTGACCTTTATTGCACCCCAAGGAGCAGCTGATGGCATTTGTGCTCCCTTGGTTTCATCTCACCACATGCACACACTGGACATGCACATGATGTGTATGTTTACAACTCATCTGTACAATGAAAACAGGGACTTTTGACCTAGTATTTCATAGAATCATGGAATGTCCTGAGTTGGAAGGTCCCAAAGAATCATGGAGTTCAGTTGCTGTCCCTGCACAGGACACCCCATAGGTCACCCCGTGTGTCGGAGGACATTGTCCAGTCTCTTCTTGAACACTGTCAGGTTGGGGCCGTGACACCTCCCTGGGGAGCCTGTTCAGTGTCCAGCACCTCTGGGTGAAGAACCTTTTCCTCATGTAAAACTGACCCTCCCCTGGCACATCTTCCTGCCATTCCCTTGGGTATTGTCCTTGGTCACCAGAGAGAATACATCAGTACCTTCCCCTCCTTCTCTCCTTTGAGGAAGCTGTAGCCACTATGAGGTCTCCTTTGAGTCTTCTCTTCAGCTCTGATCCTCAGAAACCCCTTGGTTTGCTTTCTGAAGCAGAAAGGAGAAGCCATGACCTCCAGGCAATGGGAAGGGGGATCCTGTCCCTCACACACGGCTCAGGGCTCTTCCTGGGACCGTGGGATGTGGGTGTGCAAGGCCCAGGGAAGGACAACACTGGGACAACAACTTCCAGCTTCCCCATGGGGCTACAAGGAGGCAACGAGACCCAGTGCCATGAGGACAACATGTCTTCTCCTGGGCCTCAGCGGCAGAGACAACTGCCCTGGCCAAGGGGACACAGACCTGGGTTCTGTGGGTGCCTTCCAACCTTCCAGCGCCCTTTGCCATCTCCACCACAGGCTGTTCTACAGAGTCCTACCCCTGCCCCTCTTTCCCTGCAGGCTGCAGACACCCATCTCGCTTCCCCACCTGCTCTCAGCCCAGCATTTCTGTACCTTCACTGCTGTGTCTGCACCCTCACTGGCTGCTCTTTGGAACACAAACCATGGGCTGATTCAGCTCCCTCTGGGTCACCTCTTGCCCCACAGCACTGCCCTTCCACTGACGTTTCTTGCTTCTCATATCCATTCCTCACCTTCCAAGTAGAATCCTTTTTTCTCTTTCCTGCTTCTTCCCACTATCAAGAAAAGCTCGACCATCTCATAAACTGCCCTTTATGCAGGGAACCCAAACCCTTAGGCTACTTGTGGTCTTTTACCTGACCAGAGAGAAGTCACCTCACCATGGTCTCCTAAATCCCATGAGTGCTGCTGGCCTTTCACCTTCTCTGACAGACACGACCATGTCCCTGCTGCTGTCCCGTCATGTTTTCAGGTGGGATGGACATGACAACCCGTCTCTCTTCCTGGGTAGGGCCTGTGGGCCCTTGGCAGAGGTTCTTTCCCAGCCATGTCCCTGCTGCTGGGCTGTCACCTCCAGACACACAACTGACCCCACTGTCCCCTTCACAGCAAAGTCTTTCCACTCAATTATGAGTTTCGGAGACTCAACTGACATCATAATCCCACACCCATCCATCCCCCTCCTTATGGGCCACGATCTGACTAGATAAAACTATGCTTGTTTTATCAAACTGATCAAATCTATTTCCTGCTAAAGATCTGAGAGAAGAAGCATTCTTGACAGGAATGTGAAATGTTGAAACCTTTTCTATGTCCTCTCCTACCTCTTTTTTTTTTATATTGTTATCCTTCTTCCTGGTTGCTCATGGTGAATTCGCTACCTGAAGTGCAAAGCCAATTCCACACCCAGAGATGAGATCTTGTTTATTGCAGAGTTGTGCAACTCTGGATGCTGGAATGAAACCAGCACAACAGATAGAGAAGGAACATCTTTCTTCAAACACCTCTCCAATGTAAGGATTCATTGAACCATAGAATAACTCAGGTGTGAAGAGAGCCCTGAACATCATCTTGTCTCCCTCTCCTGCTCAAGGCAGGGTCCACCAGGTGAGGTTGTTCTAGGCCCCTGCCCAGCTTTGCATCCCCCACAAAGGAGCTGAAAATGTGCTCCATGACATAATGAAGAGGCAGAATAAAGCCGTTGGACAGTGTTGGCCCAAGTACTCATCACTGAGTGATGCCGCTAGAAACTGGCTGAACACAGGACCTTGTACCACTGATGATGTTTGGGTTTGGTCATGCTGCCAACTCCCCACCCATCACAACATCCACATCTGCATCCCAGATCTCACCAATCTGCTCTAAGGCACCACAGGAGACCATGTCTGAGGTCTTGCTAAACTGCATGTACTCAACATGCCTTTCTTTCCCCTGCCCATTTGGGTTCAGCAATCCCTTCCTTGTCCTTCGACTGCCTGGAGATGCCTGCAAGAGAATGTGACCCGTCACCCTCCCTGGGACAGACATAGGCTGAGCATCCTGTCATTCTCCCAGTTCTCCTTCCTGCCATTCCTGAAGATGGGTTTGACGTCTGCCTTTCTGAGGGACCTCTGAACCTCTCTGATCACTCTGGCACTTCTGAGACCACAATCCAGAATTTCCCACAGGGAAAGAGAGGCAGGGGTAGGACTGTGTAGAACAGCATGTGATGGGGATGGCAAAGGAGAGGTAGCAAACAGGGACACTTGCAATGAGCCTGTCCAAGGGAGCTGAGATGAATCTCACTGGGCCACTGGGGTTTGTCTTTGGAGTCACACACAGAAATATCAGGGTTCTGTCAGGTGTCCACATCTGAGCTGGCCCTGTGGACTCTTAAAACACATTGAGATGTTCAGGGACAAACAGTTTCCCTTATACACACAGAGGCAGGAGTCACAGTGTCTCTCTGGGCTCCTGTTCCTATTCCCAAAGGTTGGGAGGCAGCTCAGCCCCATGGTGTCTCGCCATGTTCTACATTTATCTTTGATGTCCCTCATCATTAGAAGTGGACATTGGTTCAAGGAAGCACATCCTTCACACTTACAAACCAGAAAGAGTTGGTCAGGATGGAACAGTCAGGGATGGGAAAGTGGAGCTGAGGCTCCTGGGAGATGAGAACAAGGCCAAGAGCAAGATTTCAGGAGAGCAGGATTTGGCCTGCTGAGGGACCTGCTTGGGCCCTGTGGGATATGACCTTGGTGTCTGCAGTGCTTTTCTCTCCCATCTTCTCCCTCCTCTCTCCCACCTGCTGTTGTGCAGCGTTTTTTACCCTTTCTCAAATACAATATCCCAGAGGTGCTGCCGGCATCACTGAGTGGCTCAGATTTGGCAAGGAGTGGGTCCATCTTGGAGCAGCTGAAATCAGCTCTGTCTGACATTGGTCAAACTCCTGTTGTCTTCTCAGAGAGGTGACAACTGTAGCACACCCACTCTCACCCCCAGTTCCAAGACTTTGACATGTAAACCCAGTACAGGGTGACAGTGTGTTGGCTGTTACAAACTACTTGATCATGGAGAAGAAATGGAAAAGATCTTCTGTCAGTAACCTGAGTAAGTCTCCAGTCAATGAGCAGCTTCCTATGGGGAACTGTAATTGCCCTGACATTCCCTGGCCAGGCAAAACTGCAGCTGCCAACATTCCAAAGGATCTTGGGCCAACTGCTTAACACGTCTGCCTGATGGTCCAACACAGGTGATTCTCACCTGGATCTGGAACTGGAAAACAAGGAAACCCTGGTGAGGGATGTGAACATCAGTGTCCACCTTGGCTGTCATGAGCAGGACACAAGGGGTCCCAGGCACCAGAGGGGAGGGAGGAAGGTAAGGAGCACAGCACAGGCTGGTGGAATCCAGAGGAGAAGACTTGGACATCCTGGGGAATCGTGGCCGATGTGGTGACATGGAAGTAGGTCTGAAAGGTGAAGGAGCTCAGGGATTATGACAAGTCTTACAGGACAGGCTGCTCCAAGCACAAGAAATTATCTCCCCAAGCACAAATGAAAAGAAGCATTTGTCTTCTGAGGCTGCTCCTCTGCACTGATGGAGCTGCAGGACAAAAAGGCAGCACACAGGAGGTGGGAGCAGGGGAAGCTGCAAAAGAGGAATTTAGAAACCTTGGCCATGGATGTGGGGATGATGCCAAAGCTGCTCGGGACTTTATACCTGCAGGTGAGGCTGAGGGCAGCAAGATGACCTGATATAGCTTCCTTTGCAGTTAAAGAATTGATTGTAGGCCTGCTGCTGAACTTCATAAGAGTAGAATCAGACAGGACTGAGGTTCTTCATGGCTTCTTTGCCTCCATCTTCACCAGCAAGGTCTCCTGGGACTTGGTTCCTGAAGGCAGGAGTCTGGAGAACACCCAGCAGTGGATGGGGCTCAAGTCAGAGATGAACTGAGCAAACTCAGAACCATTACAGAACAGGAGATGGGTCACTTGACCAGCTCCTGAACACAAGTATCACTGTGCTGTGGCACCTGAGATTCCCAGGAACACCCACCTCTTGGTCCAGAGGAGTGTGTTTCCTCTTGAGCTGTCCTGGCCTGTCCCCTCACTCACATGATGATTCAGGCAACCATTTTTCCAATACATTCAGTCTTTATCAGGAGATGCTCCAGAACAATATGAACAGGAAACCGCTGAGACCACCAGATCTGGAAAGGGAGGGGAGGGTGAGCAGGGAAGGAAATAGAAGAAATTTGGCTTTATTGCTATTTATTGTGGAAATTCTCTCTGTTTTGCTATTCCAAAAATCTCTCTAATCATCCACACCAGACTTGAAGCCTTTAGGATAATGATGCACAGAGCCTTGGCTTGTAAGAGCATTTTGTATGTCAGTGAGCCCTCTGGTGCCATGATCCTGAACTGCACATACTGAGAGAATGAACAAACCTCTCATGAAGTGTCGAGGGTTTAGATTGCGGGGTGACAATAAAACCCTGGCAGATGTATTGTTAACCTCCTCTCCCCCACCACTTCCCCTGTTTTGCCCCTCCCTCTCCCCCTTCCCACTCAGGACAGGCTATCGGGAGGGAAAGAAGAACAGAGAGAAGAGAGTTGGAAAAATTAAAGATGTTTTACTAATGCTACTAATAAGAATAGAGAAAATAATACAAAATATACAAAACCAATCTTGAAAGTCTCAGCAACTGCAGAGCCGGCACCCAAAGTCCTGGACTGGACTCTGCAGCCAAGCGGAGCTGGATTCAGTCTGTCACTGGCCTCAGTTCTCAGGGACGACCAGCAAGATCCTCTCCTAAGGTCGGCCATATAAGGAAAAAAAGGGACGAGATCCTCGTGATCTCCCACTTTTATATGAAGTATTCACGTGAATGGAATGTTATACACAGTTGGTCAGTTTCTTGGTCACTTGTTTCTCGTCGCCCCTCTCGCGAGATGTCCATCCATGCTTATCAATAAGTTTGCATTCCATTGCTAGGTTTACCAAAACATGTGTCTGGTTCTCCAGGAAAGTGCAGTTAATATGAAGCTTTAGCCGACAGGCAAAATTCACTGGAAGAGAAACTTGTTTTTAACAAAACCAGGACAATGCTGAAGGAGGGCGGGGTTTTCTGGATGCAGAGATTGAGACCTGTTTCAGTTCTGCTGTGTTTCGGTGGAGTTCCATTTGGGAGTTCCATTTGGGTGACCTTTTGCCATTTTACCATTTTGCAATGACCTCTGGGCCTTTCTGCTCTTTTCCCTCTTCCCTGGGATCAGGTGTTCACAACCAGGCTGCTCTCTCTCTTTCTTGGACCAACTGCTTGGTGCAGGCGGAGCTTGTGAGGAATTGCATTGAGTATCTTATTTTATATTCCATTTTCCATTTTATATGTGTTACTAGCCGTGGTGTTATATTAGTATTTTTTTGTTATTTTATTAAACCGTGTTTATCTCAATCCAGGAGTTTCTCCCTTCACTTTCGATTCTCTCCCCCATTTGGGGGTGAGGAGGTGGGAGTGAGTGAGCAGCTATCGTGGTTGTGATTGCTAGCTCGGGTTAAACCATGACAAGGGGCTAAAGAGAAATGTTTTCACAGTCTGTGTTTTCATAAGAACATCACCAAAACCCATTTTACCTTTTTTTTTCATCTCTTCTGGCAAAGTCTCTCTCCCTTCCCCCAAATCTCCCATCTCTCTTGCACAGGTTCTGTCATGACATACCCAGCTCTTTAAGCAATCTTGGATGAATCTCATCAGGCCTCATCGACTTGCAGGGATCCAGCTGGAGTCACGGGGGTTGATTCCTTTCATCTGGGAGAGCAGCAGGAATGTGTGGAGCTCTGCCTGGGGACAGACAATGTCAGCTGAACGTTGAGGAGTCAGCATGAGAGGGCAGAACAACATGGGCAACGTTGTGGTGACTGGACATCAGCTACAGACTCACTGGTGAGGAAGAGGAATTAGATGAGGCCTCCTTCAGAGAAATGAAAGAAGCCTCATGTTTCCAGGGCAGTGTCCTCGTGGCAGACCTGAGATATCCCAATATCTGCAAGGAACCAGCCATCCAGGAGGGTTTGGAGCTCATTGAAAACATCTTCCTGACACGGGTGACAGAGGAGTCAGTGGGGTGAGGTGCCCTGTGGGACTTCACACTTACAAACCAGAAAGAGTTGGTCATCAAATATATCCAATAGTTTTCCTATCAAGGGTTTGAGTGGAGAAACGTTCCTCAGAGCAGCTGCTGTATTTTATATCTCCAAGGAAAAGATTCATGGAATCCTACAATAACGCAGGTTGGAAGAGACCCCTGAACACCATCTCTGTCCCACTGACCTTTATGGCACTCCAAGGAATAGCTGAAGGCATTTGTGCTCCCTTGGGTTCATCTCACCACATGTACACACAGGACATGCACATGATGTGTGTGTTTGCAACTCATCTGCACAATGAAAACATGGGCTTTTGACCTAGTGTTTCACAGAACCATAGAATGTCCTGAATTGGAAGGACCCACAAGGATCATGGAGTCCAACTGCTGTCCCTGCACAGGACACCCCACAGGTCACCCCATGTGTCTGAGGACATTGTCCAGTCTCTTCTTGAAGACTGTCAGGTTGGGGCCGTGACACCTCCCTGGGGAGCCTGTTCAGTGTCCAGCACCTCTGGGGAAATAACCTTTTCCTCATGTCCCACTGACCCTCCCTGGCACATCTTCTGCCGTTCCCGTGGGTTCTGTCATTGGTCAGCAGAGGGAAGAGCTCAGTACCTGCCCTTCCTTCTCCCCTTGTGAGGAAGCTGTAGCCACCATGAGGTCTCCTTTGAGTCTTTTCTTCAGCTCTGATGGTGAGAAACCCCTTGTTTTGCTTTCTGAAGCAGAAAGGAGAAGCCATGACCTGCAGGCAATGGGAAGGGGGATCCTGTCCCTCACACACAGCTCAGGGCTCTTCCTGGGACCGTGGGATGTGGGTGTGCAAGGCCCAGGGAAGGACAACACTGGTACAACAACCTCCAGCTTCCCCATGGGGCTGCAAGGAGGCAGCGAGGCCCCAGTGCCATGAGGACAATATGTCTTCTCCTGGGCCTCAGTGGCAGAGACAACTGCCCTGGCCAAGGGGACACAGACCTGGGTTCTGTGGGTCCCTTCCAGCCTTCCAGCGCCCTAGCCATCTCCACCACAGGCTGTTCTACACGGTGCTACCCCTGCCCCTCTTTCCCTGCAGGCTGCAGACACCATCTCGCTTCCCCACCTGCTCTCATCCCAGCATTTCTGCACCTTCACTGCTGTGTCTGCACCCTCACTGGCTGCTCTTTGGAACACAATCCATGGGCTGATCCAGCTCCCTCTGGGTCACCTCTTGCCCCACAGCACTGCCCTTCCAGTGACATTTCTTACACCTGATATCCATTCCTCACCTTCCAAGTAGACTTCTTTTTTCTCTTTCCTGCCTCTTCCCAATATCAAGAAAAGCTCGATCATCTCATAAACTGCCCTTCATACAGGGAACCCAACCCGTTAGGCTTCTTGAGGTCTTTTACCTGACCAGAGAGAAGTCACCTCACCATGATCTCCTAAATCCCATGAGTGCTGCTGGCCTTTCAGCTTCTCTGACAGACACGACCATGTCCCTGCTGCTGTCCCGTCATGTTCTCAGGTGGGATGGACATGACAACCCATCTCCAAAGGCTCTTCCTGGGTAAGACCTGTGAGCACTTGGGCAGAGGTTCTTTCCCAGCCATGTCCCTGCTTCTGGGCTGTCACCTCCAGAGACACAACTGACCTCACTGTCCCCTTCACAGCCACATGATTCTGACTGGATTATGAGTGTCTGAGACACATGTAACCTCATAATATGACAACCATCCATTCCCCCTCTTTAGCACCCAGGACAGAAGCACATTCCTACACCTGCCCCTCTTTCCCACAGGCTGTAGATACTCATCTCGCTTCCTCACCTTGTTGAAATTTGCCAAATATATTCCCTACTAACAATGTGAGTGAAAAGCACTCCTCACTGGAACTGCTTTTTTTTATGTTAACACCTTCTATATCTCTATATCTATTCTCTCTCCTGAAACCTCTCTAAGGCAAAAATTCTGTCAAATCACAGAATAACTCAGGTTTGCAGAGAGCCCTTGTCTCACTCATCTTGTCTCACTGTCCTGCTCAGGGTGAACCAGGTGAGGTTGCTCAAGGCCTCCACCCAGGTTTGCATCATTTTCAAAGGCACTGAAAGTGCACTCTGATGCATCATAGAAGGGGAGAATAAAGATGTTCAACAGCATTGGTCCAAGTGCTGGTCACTGAGGGATGACACCAGTAACTGGCTGCACACAGGACTTTGTACCACTGGTGATATTTGGGCTTGATGGTTCAGCCAACTTCCCACCCAGCATCCACTTTTTGAGCCCCATCAGCACCACTCTGGCCAGAAGGAGACCATGTCTGAGCCTTGCAAACGCCCTGTACACAACATGTCTTTCTTTCCCCTGTCCATTTGGGTTCAGCAATCCCTTCCTTGTCCTTCACATTCCTGGAAATGGCTGCAGGAGGCTTGTCCCATCCCTTTCCCAGGGAGGCAGGTAGGGTGGCCAGCCTGTTATTCTCTCCGTTCCTGTTTGTGCTCTTCTCGAAGATGGGACTGAGTTCTGCATTTTTTGAGGACTCCAGAACCTCTCTGGTTTCTATGGCACTTTTGAGAGCACAATGCGGAATCAAGGGCAAGGGTGATGTAGCAGACAAGAGCACTTGAAATGATCCTGTCCAAGGCAGCTGAAATGAATGTCACTGATCCAGTGGGGTTTGTTCCTGGAGTCACACACAGAAATATCAGGGTTCTGTGAGGTGTCCACATCAGAGCTGGTCTCAGGACTCCTTATGCACCCAGGGATGCTCAGAGACAGAGTCTGTCCTTTTTACACACAGAGGCAGGAGTCACAGTGTCCCCCTGGCCTCCTGTTGCCACTCCAAAGGGACAGGAGACACCTCAGCCTTGTGGTGTGCCACCTGCTCTGCACTCATCTGGAATGTCCAACGTCATGAGGAATGGACACGGAGACCTCAGATCAAGGATGCATATCCCAGTGCTGCATTCAGGTGTTTTCCCAATGTGATGTGACCTCAAGCCTCTGTCTGTGCCACAGACCTTCATTAAGCCCCAAGGAATAGTTGGTGGTGTTTATGGTTGCTCATGTTCATGTCACCTCACGTACATGATGTGCGTGCTCACATCTCATCTGTACAAAGCAAACACAGACTGCTGAACTATTCATTGAGTGTTCATTCAGGGAGGGAAGAACAACCTCTGTGGGTGAGAAGCCAGTGCTGGAAAAGGTGGTTGTGAGGGACCAGTCCGTGGTGATTGACCTGGGGCTCCTTCCAGGGGGTGTCCAGTGCACAGGGGCACAGCCCAGCCCCTGCTCTGCTGGTCCTGCAGGTCTCTGGCAGGAGCCTGGCTGGGAGAGGACACTGTTGTGTGCCAGCCCTGCACACACACACTCTTTTTTTCTGTACCCTGGTGTTTGCGTCTGTGGCCACTTTCTTGGGCATGTTCTAGAAGAACTGCCACACAGCAGGACGGTGACCAAGCTGCCAGAGCACTCAGGCCTTGCACCAACACCAGGGGTGAGAAGGAGAGTGTGGAGTGGAACCAGAACAGCTCTGGAAGAACAAGCGCTGCTGCTCCCTGGCAGTGCTGCCAGGATGGACTCTTTTCCCCTCCTCCCATTGACAAAGAGATAGTCCCTGCAGCTCAAAATAGGCCTTGAAGGAAGAATCTCAGATAAAAAAAAGTCACAGCAGAGACCTTTATTTTGCAGAGAGCATGGCTTCATATTTATACAGGCAGTGGGTTTGAAAAAAAAAAAAAAACAAGACAATTAATTAGAAAAGGGATGAGAAAAATATAATGATTTATTAAACAGAAATCCACCACCACCACACACACACAGAAGTCTGGGCCTCTAATGAGTTACATTAAAACTGTTATCTGTCAAAGAGCAGATGACGGACACTTTCTTGTTTTTGAAATGCTTCCCGCCATTAGTTTATTCAGGGCATCCTTGAGCTCTTTGTTCCTCATGCTGTAGATGAGGGGGTTCAGTGTTGGAGGTATCAGCAAGTACAGAACAGACACCACCAGGTCCATGGATGGGGAAGAGACGGAGGGGGGCTTCAGGTGGGCAAACATGATAGTGCTGAGGAACAGGGAGACCACGGCCAGGTGAGGGAGGCAGGTGGAAAAGGCTTTGTGCCGTCCCTGCTCAGAGGGGATCCTCAGCACAGCCCTGAAGATCTGCACATAGGACACCACGATGAACACAAAACAGCCAAAAGTTAAACAGGCACTGACTACAAGAAGCCAGACTTCCCTGAGATAGGAGTGTGAGCAGGAGAGCTTGAGGATCTGGGGGATTTCACAGAAGAACTGGCCCAGGGCATTGCCCTTGCACAGGGGCAGTGAAAATGTATTGGCCGTGTGCAGCAGAGCATTGAGAAACCCAGTGGCCCAGGCAGCTGCTGCCATGTGGACACAAGCTCTGCTGCCCAGGAGGGTCCCGTAGTGCAGGGGTTTGCAGATGGCAACGTAGCGGTCGTACGACATGACTGTGAGGAGACAATACTCTGCTGTAGCACAGAAAAACAAAGCAAAGACCTGGGTAGCACATCCTGAGTATGAGATGGCCTTGGTGTCCCAGAGGGAATTGGCCATGGATTTGGGGACAGTGGTCGAGATGGAGCCCAGGTCGAGGAGGGCGAGGTTGAGCAGGAAGAAGTACATGGGGGTGTGCAGGTGCTGGTCCCAGGCTATGGTGGTGATGATGAGGCCGTTGCCCAGGAGGGCAGCCAGGTAGATGCCCAGGAAGAGCCAGAAGTGCAAGAGCTGCAGCTCCCGTGTGTCTGTGAACGGCAGGAGGTGGAACTGGGTGATAGAGCTGCTGTTGGACATTGGCTGCCTGTGGGCATGAGGACCTGTGCATGGAGGAAAAGACAGTTACATGTTAGGGGAGATTTCTCTGGGGAAAATACCATGTTGTTTATAATGGAAAAAACCCTCCCTGATGGAGGGATGTTTCAGCTCATTCTCTCTACCAAGTGAGAAAAACAGTTCATCACAGTTTGAAATGCAGCTTGGGCATCTAGTTTCCATGAACTCAGCTCTGGGGCAAAACTCTCCCTGCCCATGTGTGTGCTGCCTGCAGCTGTGTGTCTGTCCCTGGTCTGCTCCCTGTCAGTGTCACAGACCCAGTCTCACCCGCTGTGTGCTCAGCTCTGTCCTGCTCACACCTCCTGGCACTGCCCAGGGGCAGCTCTGTGTGTGCAGGGGCTCCCCATCTCCCAGTGCACACCCAGCCAACCTAGAGTGGAAAACTGAAAGCACAGACTCCTTGCCTTGCGGCTGTTCCTGTCTCGATGTCCTTGTTCAGAAGGCCCCTCTGCCATGTCTGCGGGGGGATCTGGAGCTCTGAGCAGCCCCGACCCACACAGCCCCCTTCAACCCCACAAGCTCCCTGCCTGCCCTGCCGGGGGTCGCTCCTTCCCCCCACAGCTGCTGCCATGGGATCTCCCGGGCAGGCTGAGCGCTGACCCTGGCAGGCGGCAGAGTCCCTGCCCGGCACAGCCCTGGGGTGCAGGGACCCTGCTCTGCAGGACAGCCCTGGGCACCCCTGGGTGCTCACCCGGCTTCACAGCTGTTCAACATGGCCTGACAAGAGCCCCGTCCTTACAGATCCCACAATCTGTGCCTGTGCCAGTTTCAGGAGATGCCTGCAGGAGCTACAGCTGCACGGCCCTGCACCCAGAGACTTACCATGGCAAGGGCTGCAAAATTTTCTCCTCCAGTGAGCTCTCAGTCATCCTCCCAGTCCTGACCACCTTTAATCTCTCTCTGCCTTGCTGGTCTCCTGAGATCCCCAGGCAGAGCCCTCAGCCCTGCTGCGTGTGCAGAGGAGCTGCTCCTGGGCAGAGCTGTCTCTCTGCAGCGCTGCCGCTGCCGTGAGCTCCCTGTGTCCCAGGAGCCCAGCCCAGCTCAGCAGCACAGGAGCAGCCCAAGGCGCTTTAATGACCCCTCTGGTGGGTTTGCTGCTGAGTCCATGAACTTCAGACCCTGGAGGAAGGTGATGAAACTTCTCAAGAAGTCGAAGTTATATTCAAACTCCAAAGTTTCTTGTACTGTTAATGGGTCCCACTGAGGGAACCTACTGAGAAACAATATCCATGTTCGGTTAGAGAAGAAAACTGGAGGTCAGGAAAAGCAAAGTAAAGGTGGCTGTGTTGCTGAGTAAACCTGGTTGTGTTTCCTTAACCAAAAGGCCAAGCTCTGACCCCCAGCCCTGGGAAATCAGATCGTGTCCCTCCCACGTTGCCCAGGGCCCTTCCTGGGACAGTGTGATGTGGGGCTGTGCAAGGCCAAGGGCAGGACTATGGTCCCACCCCTCCCAGGCTCCTGGCTGGGGACAAGGAGCCATGAGGCCCCTGTTCTGGAAGGAAAAGGTGTCTCCTCACAGGCATCAGAGGTGCAGACAACAGCCACAGCCAAGGGGAGAAGGAGCTCATGTCTGGTGGGGCTTTCAGCCTCTTTACATCCCGTGATCATCTCCACGACAGCCTGTCCTGTGCTGTGGCATCCCCTGCACCTCTGTCCCTGCAGGCTGGAGACATCCTCCCTGCTGCCCCACCTTGCTCCTGTCTGAGCATCTTCCTTCCTTTGCTGAGATCTCTCCATCCTCCCCAGCTGGTCCTTGAAGCACAAAGCCTTGGGCTGATGCAGACTCCCTCTGCTGACCTGCTCCACCACAGCACTGCCCTTCCATCACATTCCTTTCTGCTCATGTCCAGCCTGGACCTCCCCAGCTGCACTTTGGGCCATTATTTCTTTCTCATGCTCTTTCCCACTATGCAGAAACCTCCACCACCTCTGAAACCGCCCTTCAAGCACTCTCAGGCTACTCCTGCACTGCTGCAGCCTCCCCAGTGCTGCTGGGCCAAAGCAGCCCAGGTCCCTCAGCACCCCACACCATGTGCACAAGGTGCTGAACCTGCCTTGGCACAGCCCTGCACTCTCCAGTTCCTCCCTGCTGCTCCAAACTGGGAAGCCGCACACTGGCACACACCCGTGTGTGTGGGTCACACCAGTGCTGAACCGAATGGGATGAGAACTGCAGGTGTCTGGGTCCCCACGCTCCTCCTCATGCAGCCCCGTGTGCAGCTGCCTTGTTCATGGTGAGCGTGCACCACGGGCTGGTGTGGGGACCTTGGAGTGCCCAGGCCCTTCTCCTCAGGGCCACTGCTCAGCGTGTCAGCTCCTGCTCTGCCCTGTCGATGGGGTTGTTCTCCTGCCCCGATACAGAACTGGTCACTGACTCACTGTCTCACTGGTCATGAAGTGGAATTAGATGAGGTCTCCTTCAGAGAAATTAAAGAAGCCTCATGTTTCCAGGTCGTGTCCTCCTGGCAGACCTGAGATATCTCAATATCTGCAATGTACCGGCCATCCAGGAGGGTTTGGAGCTCATTGACAACATCTTCCTGACACGGGTGACTGAGGAGTCAGTGGGGTGAGGTGCCCTGTGGGACTTCACACTTACAAACCAGAAAGAGTTGGTCAGGATGGAACAGTCAGGGATGGGAAAGTGGAGCTGAGGCTCCTGGGAGATGAGAATAAGGCCAAGAGCAGGATTTCAGGAGAGCAGGATTTGGCTGCTGAGGGACCTGCTTGGGTCCTATGGGATATGACCTTGGTGTCTGCAGAGCTTTTCTCTCCCATCTCCTCCCTCCTCTCTCCCACCTGCTGTTGTGCAGCGTTTTTTACCCTTTCTCAAATACAATATCCCAGAGGTGCTGCCAGCATCACTGACTGGCTCAGATATGGCAAGGAGTCCATCTTGGAGCAGCTGAAATCTGCTCTGTCTGACATAAATAAAATTCCTGATCTTCTGTCAGCAACGCAAGGAAGTCACCAGTCAATGAGCAGGTTCCTATGGGGAACTGTAATTGCCTTGACATTCACTGGCCAGGCCAAGCTGCAGGTGCCAACAGTCCAAAGGATCTTGGGCCAACTGCTTAACAGAGCTGCCTGATGGGCCAACAAGGGTGATGTTCACCTGGATCTGGAAGAGCTGGTGAGGGATGTGAACATCAGTGTCCACCTTGGCTGTTATGACCAGGACACAGTGGGGTCCCAGGCACCAGAGGGGAGGGAGGAAGGCCAGCAGCACAGCACAGGCTGGTGGAATCCAGAGGAGAAGACTTTGGCATATTGCAGGATGGCGGGCGAGGTGGTGACATGGAAGTAGGTGTGAAGGGTGAAGGAGCTCAGGAAATCTGAGCAGTCTTACAGGACAGGCTGCTCCAAGCTCAGGAATGGTGTCTCCGAATACCCATCAACAGAAGCATTTATCTTGTGAGGCTGCTCCTCTGAACTGATGGAGCTGCAGGGCACAAAGGCACCACACAGGAGGTGGAAGCAGGGGAAGCTGCAAAGGAGGAATTTAGAAACCTTGTCCATGGATGTGGGGATGATGCCAAAGCTGCCTTGGATTTGGTTTTGACACCATTACAGAACAGGAGATGGGTCATTTGACCAGCTTCCTTAACACAAGTATCGCTGTGCTGTGGCACCTGAAATTCCCAGGTACAACCACCTCTCAGTCCAGAGGAGTGTGATTCCTCTTGAGGCATCCCAGACTATCTCCTCACTCACATGGTGATTTAGGCACTCAATTTTCTGATACATTCAGTCTTTATCAGGAGACACTCCAGAACAATATGAACAGGAAACTGCTGAGACCACCTGTTCTGGAAAGGGAGGGAAGGGTGAGCAGGGAAGGAAATAGAAGAAATACTGCTTAATTGCTATTTATTATGGAAATGCTCTCTGTTTGGCTATTCCTGAAATCTCTCTAATCATCCACACCAGTCTTGGAGCCTTTAGGAAAATGATGCACACAGCCTTGGCTTGTAAGAGCATTTTGTATGTTAATGAGCCCTCTGCTGCTATGATCCTGAACTGCAGATGCTGAAAGAATGAACAAACCTCTAATGAAGTGAAAGGCAGAAGCAAACCTCAAGTTTCTGAGGGTGTTTGTGACCCCATGAAGGGCCATCACTGACACAGCTGTGAAGGAAACAACCAGTGCAGGTCCCTGTCCCTGGAGGCTGGTGAAGCAAAAGCCTTGAGACACTGTTTCCAGGTGGTGAAGGTGATGTGGAGGTGGCTCTGATGACATGTGAGCCCTTCATGTCTATTTACTGTCAGGATGGCAGAGCCCTGACCCCAGGACAAGGAGACCTTTTCTCTCTTATACTTCTCAGGCTCTGCCTGTGGTCACTGTGAGGGTATTTGTGTTTTGCACCTGGGGACACAAAGGGTGACTTTTGCCAGACCACCCTTTATCTGAACCACTTAGATATGTACCTATGGATGGGGTATCAAGCCTTATAGTGCAGCAGAGATTGGAGCTCTGAGCTCCCTTCATCTGCCCTGTGTGACACATGTGAAATACCAGTCAAAAAGTTGGTTTTGATTCCCTTCACAGCCTGAAGCAGCACATGGGTCAGGAGCTGAGCCAGGATTCCCAACGAGGACTCACATGCTCTGCTCATCAAGTTTAGGTGTTCCAGGGTGTGGGAACGGTAGGATGTGCAGTTCCAGCTAAAGGATCTTGAACAGATTATACACAAGTATGTTTTTTATGAGTGTAAGAAGTGATAGCCCAGGCCAGTGAGAATGATATCTCCAGGTCGAAAAACCACCCTCATATGTATGATGTGTTAATGTTGGGCCTGGGATTGTGAATGAGTGGGTTGGTACGTCACCCACAGGATATGCATGGGAACATGACTGAAAAGAGTCACAGCATTAGTGTGGTGTGTTTAGAGTAACATTTATTGAAAAAAATTGTCCAACCTCTTGGTCCAGCCCTGTATCTGTAAACACGTAAGTTGAGAACTGTTAATAAATAGCTCAGCTCTGCTCTGCCGGGCTCTCACTGATAACAAGAACCCTGTGCCTGTGCGTCTGTCCGTGTCTGTATGAATCGTTCTCATCGCCGCACCCGGGAATCTCAGTAGACATGTCACGTTGATCTGTGGGTTCAAGGAGCTGGTCAAGAGCCTCGTCACCATTTCTGTAACGGTGGCTTTGCTGCCTGGCTGATGTGCAGACTCTGTACATGGAGGCTGACACCTCTTGAGCAACCTGCTCTGAAAGGGTTAACAGGAGGGCTGTTCTTTCTACAAGGGTATTAGGACAGTGAAACAGAACCTGTTTTGGGGCAAATGAAGAGGTGTGCAAAAGATGTGGTCAGGACTGTTTGGGGGCACTTATAAAGCAGCCCTGCACATGTGAATTATTCCTGTGCTCAGGGAGAACCTGAGAGCTGTCCCTAAATTGAAAACATGAAGGAGAAGGAAGGACAGCGTCATTCAGGCTCAAAGGGACCTCAGGAGATGTCTTGACCAACCTCCTGCTCACAGCAGGGTCAGACCAGATTACTCAGGGCTTTATCCAAACACATCCTGGTCACTTTCTGGGACAGAGTGAGTGCACACTCCTGGGAAACAGCTTCCAGTGCTTGAGTGTCCTCATGCCTGGAAAGTTTCTCCCTTTCTACAGCACCTTTCCAAGCCCAACCATCCAGATGACTTTTTACCCATCTACTTGCACACTGACACAGACCATAATATCCTACCTTGGGCACAAGAATATTGTGGGGGATGATGCTGAATGCCTTGCTGACTTCCTGGTAACAGACCACCACTGCTCTGGCCACATCCAGCAACCCTGTCCTTTCCTCACAGAAAGCAAAGAGGATGGACAGAGACAACCTGCCCTGGGTAAACCCCGTCACCTTCTCTTCCAGACACCCAGAAATGGGGTCCCAGTGGACATGCTCTGGGGCACAGCCCTTAGTTCCCCTGCTCACCCATTGGCCATTTTGAAAAGTGCACACACTGTGTGAGAGCTGCCAGTGGTCAGGGAGTCCCCCCAGTCTCCATGGGCTTTCCAAGATGGTGGAGAGTGACCTCACTGTGACATCGTCCTGCTGTCCCAGCTCCTGGGATGCTGCCCCTGCTGTCCCATAGACTGGAAAGGATTGTGTTAGTTCCAGTAACCCCTGACTTGATCCTCATCCACTGCTGCTGCTTCTCCTTCAGATTCCTGTCTCAAGTCACAGATGCTTGGGAGGCAGCAATTTCTCAGAAGAAAGATTCTTCCATTCAGAGTGCTGGTAGGAAATGTATTTTCTTGAGTAACTGGATACAATTATATATTTTACTATATACGTACGTAGGTACAACACGTAAATATTTTTTTTCCTTATGATCACATAGACAGAAAACACAGATCTGTTGAGATCACTGTAAACATGGCATTCTAAAAAGAGAACAGTTCAATTAACAGTTCAGTTATCTTTCTTAATGCTGTAGGCTTTTCTAGGATAGAAATCTTGAGAACATTTTTTTTTTTTTAATGGAGGGAAAAAGAAACCAAATGAAAGATTTAAAGTGAAGATAGTGTCTTCTTGCAACTTTAAGAATCAAATGTTATTGGTGTTCTATTTCTCTATTCTTTGTTTTGAATACTTTAAATATCAGTGTTTTCAGATCAAAATGAGACTTTTCAGGATGTGCATTAAGAACGAGAGGAGAACTTCTGATCCTCCACTACATTTGCCTTGTCAGCACTCTCTCTGTTATCTGTGCATCTCATCTCCCTCATCCTCCAGGTATTTCCTCCTGTCCTGACTAAACTGACCATGTCTGAAGTCCCATTTCCAGCAGCTGATCTGCACACAACACTTGCGATTGCTCTCTGGGTTTCCCTTCCTCTTACTGTTGGATCACTCAAACACTTGTCAACAACCCAGTTGCTGCTTTCAGTTTCAAGGAGTTAAAAGCTTCCTTGTCTTTCAGTAGTCTGTCTCTGTCTTTACCCAACTCTTTTATTGTGTTTATTTTATAATTTCCTTTATGTCTAAACCATTTCTTGCATGGTTCTGCCTTGGAGAAGATGAACCTCAGTGGTGGCAGCTTGTCCTTGGTGTACAGTTGAGGAGTGTGTTTACTTTTAATCATGACTCTTATCAGTTGTATTTTGTTTGTTCAAGGGTAAAGCAAAGTCCCTCTTTGCTGTGTGCACTTGGGTCTCCAAGGAGAGCAGGTGGGAGCTGGTGCAAAGGAGCTGGCACATCCAGCTGCAGATGCAGTGAAGTCTGGTGTGAGGAAAAGGGATGCAAGGCCCAGGGGGCCAATGAGAGAAACGATGGGGTTGGAGAGGTGAGGGGCAAGGTTGTCCACACGGTGTGAGACCTCAAGGGAGAGCTTCTCCAGCCAGTCCAGACCTCCTTAGGAGAGACCCTGGATCAACATCAGACAATGCTGCAATCACACCTTCTCCAAACTGAAAAGGATTAAAATACACCCTTTACAATAGAAAGACTTTTTTATCAGAAGCTTTTTGAAATCTTTCTCCATAGTTACACAAAGAAAACTCTCTAATTAACTATATAAGATTGGAAGGACATTACAAGAAGAGACATGGTTTGTTAGAGCTTTCTTGAGTGTAATGAGCCCCATGGTGCATTTGGTGCTGAGTCCTTGAACATTACTGAGAGGAGATTGCACAAACCTTTCCAGAAGTCAAAGCCAGAAGAAAAAAGTACTAAGTTCCTTGAAGTATTAATGAGTTCCACTGAGGACAAGTACCAGCAAAGCCTCCCCAGGGACTCGTTAGAGCAGAGAATTGGAGGCCATGATGGCAGATAAACAAAAGGAAACGTGCAGGCAGCTGAGGTGCTGAGAAAACCCTGGTTTAGTTGGATGAAGCAGAGAGGCCAAGGCCTGACCCCCAGCCCTTGGGAAGGCAGATCCTGTCCCTCACACATTGCTCAGGGCTCTTCCTGGGCAGGGGGATGTGGGCTGTGTGGTGCTGAGTGAAGGACAACGGTGGTGACAGTTCCCAGCCTTCCTGGGGGTGTGCAAGGAGGCCATGAGGTGCCCCAGTGCCTGAGGACAACATGTCTCCTCACAGGCCTTGGTGGCAGAGGCGATGGCCATAGCCAAGGGGACAAAGACTTGGGTTCTCTTGGTGACATCCAGTCTTGCCAGTGCCCTTTGCCATCTCCACCACAGGTTGTCCTACACTGTCCCACAGCTGCTTCTGTTTCCCTGCAGGCTGTAGACACCCATCTCGCTTCCTCCCCTTGCTCTCACCCTGGTATTTCCATACATTGACTGATGTGTCTCCACTCTCATGCTCTGTTCCTGGAAACACAAGTACATGGACTGATCTCCTGCTCCTTCTGGATGATTTCTCATACTACAGCACTGCCCTTTGAGTGACATTTCTTCCTCCTCATGTCCAGTCTCCACGTTCTAATCTAGAACGGTGTGGCAGTGTTTCTCTGCTCTGCTGTCGAAAGAAAGACCCTGAAAACTACTGACCTGTCAGCCTCTTACCTGTGCCTGGGAAGATCATGGCTCAGATCCTCCTAGAAGCTGTGCTAAGGCACAAGGAGGACAGGGAGGTGATTTGAGACATTCAGCACGGCTTCAACCAAGGGCAAGTCCTGCCTAACTAACCTAGTGGCCTTCTACAATGGAGTAACTACATCAGTGGACAAAGGAAGGGCTATGGATGTCATCTCTCTGGACTTCTGTAAAGCCTTTGACATGGTCTCTCACAACATCCTTCTCTTTAATTTGGAGAGGTATGGATTTGATGGCTGGACTGTTCTGTGGGTGAGGAACTGGCTCAATGGTTGCACCCAGAGAGTGGTGGTCGATGGCACAATGTCTGGATGGCCACTGGTGACAAGTGATGTCCCTCAGGGGTCCATACTGGGATCAGTACTGTTTAATATCTTCATCAATGACATAGTGGGATCAAGTGCAGCCTCAGCGAGTTTGCAGATGTCACCAAACTGAGCAGTGTTCCTGATATGCCTGAGGGACAGATGCCATCAAGAAGGGCCAGGATAAGCATGAGAAGTGGACCCATGTGAATCCCAGGAAAGACATGGATGTGTTGGAGAGGGCCCAGAGCAGGGTGACCGAGATGATCAGAGGGCTGGAACAGCTCTGCTGGGAGGACAGGCTGGGAGAGTTGGTGCAGTTCAGCCTAGAGAAGAGAAGGCTCCGGGGGGACCTTATTGCCGCCTTTGTGTACTTAAAAGAAGACAATAAGAATGATGGGGACAGACTTCTGAGCAGGACATGTTGTGATAGGACAAGGGGTCATGGTTTTGAACTAGAAGGGGAGAGTTAAAGGCCAGACATGAGGAAGACATTTTTTACAATGGGGAAGATGAAATAACAGCACCAATTGCCCAGAGAGGTGGTGGATGCCCCATCCCTGGAGACATCCCAGGCCAGGCTGGATGGGACTCTGAGCAACCTGAGCTGGTTGAAGACATCCCTGCTCACAGAAGGTGTTGGACTAGACGGCCTTTCAAGCTCCATTGCAACACTCTCTATGATTCTATGATTCCTTCCTCCAAGGAAAGCTCCACCACCTGGGAAATGACCCTTCAAGCATAGAATCACAGGATCATACAATCATAGAATCATTTGAGTTGGAAGAGACCATTAAGATCATGGAGTCCAACCATAACCTAACTCTAGAACTAAACCATGTCCCTAAGAGCTTCATCTATACGTCTTTTAGACACCTCCAGGAATGGTGACTCAACCACTTCCCTGGGCAGCCTGTTCCACTGCTTCACAAACTTTTCCA
The DNA here is from genome assembly GCA_901699155.2 of Streptopelia turtur. Lineage (NCBI taxonomy): Eukaryota > Metazoa > Chordata > Aves > Columbiformes > Columbidae > Streptopelia > Streptopelia turtur. The sequence goes on from CABFKC020000004.1 coordinate 254,588, forward strand.
TGAAGAAATGTTTCCTAATATCAATTCTGCACATTTTCTGGCACAAGCTGAGGCCGTTTCCTCTCATCCTATCAGTTGCTACTCAGGAGAAGACCAACACCCTCCATGCTACAACCTCTTTTCAGACAGTTGTAGAGAGTGAGAAGGTCTCCCCTCAGTCTCCTTTTCTCCAGGCTAAACACCCCCTTGTCCCTCAGCTGCTCCTTAGAAGTCTTGTGCTCCAGACCCTCAACAGCCTTGTCCCCCTCCTCTGCACTCGCTCCAGCACCTCAAGGCTGTTGCAATAGTGAGGAGCCCAAAACTGAACCAAGGATTTGAGTTGTGGTCTCACCAGCATTAAGTACAAGGGGACGATAACTGCCCTGTTTCTGTCCACTACTCTATTCTTGATACAAGCCAGGAGGCCATTGGCCTTTTTGGCCACCTGGGCACACACTGGCTAATGTTCAGGTGCTGTCAATCAACACCCCCAGATTTTACATCTCTGCTTCTGCCTTTTTGTTTTCTTCTTCCTCTGTCTATTCTGATGTGAAAGAGCTCTCCATGGAAAAGATTCATGGAATCCTACAATAACGCAGGTTGGAAGAGACCCCTGAACACCATCTCTGTCCCACTGACCTTTATGGCACCCCAAGGAATAGCTGATGGCATTTGTGCTCCCTTGGGTTCATCTCACCACATGCACACAGTGGACATGCACATGATGTGCATGTTTACAACTCATCTGCACAATGAAAACATGGACTTTTGACCTAGTATTTCATAGAATCTTAGAATGTCCTGAGTTGGAAGGACCCACGAGGATCATGGAGTCCAACTTCTGCCCCTGCACAGGACACCCCACAGGTCACCCCGTGTGTCTGAGGACGTTGTCCAGTGTCTTCTTGAACACTGTCAGATTGGGGCTGTGACACCTCCCTGGGGAGCCTGTTCAGTGTCCAGCACCTCTGGGTGAAGAACCTTTTCCTCATGTGCAACAGACCCTCCCCTGGCACATATTTCTTCCGTTCCCTTGGGTTCTCTCATTGGTCACCAGTGAGAAGAGATCAATAATTTCCCTTCCTTCTCCCCTTGTGAGGAAGCTGTAGCCACCATGAGGTCTCCTTTGAGTCTTTTCTTCAGCTCTGATGCTCAGAAACCCCTTGGTTTGCTTTCTGAAGCAGAAAGGAGGAGCCATGACCTCCAGGCAATGGGAAAGGGGGATCCTGTGCCTCACACACGGCTCAGGGCTCTTCCTGGGACCATGGGATGTGAGTGTGCAAGGCCCAGGTGTTATAAATGAAGACAAGTTTTTAAGCCAATCAATTAATTTTATTAAAGTTAACCAATTAAAGCAAGCGGTAGATAGGCAAAACAGCGCTGGGTGACCGGGGGAACTTGGTTCCGCCAACGGGCACACCCTCCACTCTTCGTGGGTGCTTATATAAGTTTTACACGTGTCCATGTATTGGTTGATGCTGTTCGCGGGCATCCAGCAGCTCTCCAGATTGGTGGAAGGTGTTGCTGTGGAAGAATTTGCTGTGGAAAATGTTGCCTTTTGAGAAACTGGATGTCGCTGGTTTCTGGCTTCGAGAAGCTGAGTCACTGGGGGGGGCTTGTCCTATTTGACCTTGCTGCCTTATCCAGGCATTCAGGCCTTGGTTTAACTGCCACTACAAAGTTCTACAAAACATAACCAAACTTGCACAAACACAGTTACTGCTCACAGCAACATACGTAATATAACTGAGTTCCACTCGATTTGTTCAGCAATAACAATTTTGACCATTACTTATTACAATTCCCCCCTTTCCTTTTTCCCACTTATTTGTTGATCAAATCGAGTTACCGCTACTCGGGCTAGTGAGGTTATTTCGGCTTCTTCATCAGTGCCATATTTCTGTAGTAGTATAAGGTGCACCTGCTCTACACGGCTTTTAATTAGCCCAATAAGTTGATTTAGGATACAGGGTCCAAAGGTTAGGGTAAGTAATAATATTATTAAGGGTCCAGCTATTGTAGATAGCAATGTAGTTAGCCACGGGAATTGCCTAACCCAAGATTCATACCATCCTTGGGCAGCTTCTCTTTCCCTTTTTCGCTGTTCCAGTCTTTCCCTTAATTTCGCCATCGAATCTCGGACTACCCCTGTGTGATCTGCATAAAAACAACACTCTTCCTTTAAGGCTGCGCATAGTCCCCCTTGCTGTAAGAAAAGGAGATCCATTCCCCTTCTATTTTGTACCACTACTTCAGATAGTGAGGTTAGAGATCTCTCTAAGGCAGTTATGGAGTTTTCAAGTCCTCATCTATCACAGCCTTCAAGGAATTGAATCCTTGATTCTGTTGTACGAGTGAAGCTATCCCTGTTCCTGCTCCGGCTGCCCCTAACCCTAGCAGCGTGGCTATAGTAATAGCTGTAATGGGTTCTCGCTTGGTACGATGGAGCCCTGTATCCCAAATATCATACATCACATCTTCTGGATGATATAATATCTTTGGAATAATGGTAACTGACATGCAATACTCTCGGGAACTGTTAAACACTTTTAAAGACACACATGGAGTAAGTCCCGTCCTGGAACATATCCATTTTGTTCCATTCGGGGGAATAACATATCCTGTGGTTTCATTAAGGCTCGGTATGATATTCCCACAAAGTGACCTCCTAGAATTTGGTATTTTACCTATACAAGTCCCTATCCCAGTTACATGTTGCATAGTTATCCCTCTTTTCTGCCTTTCCCAAAGACACTGAATGGGCGCAGCTTCCTTGCTTATGATATACGGACGATTATCCCCTATAGCTTCATAAAAGGGTGGATTAACGTTATAACACAACCAGCAACTATTGGTTAGGTTGGGTTGAGTATGGTTTAGGGTTTGATAAGTAGCTCGGATAATTTCCCATAAAGGATTTAAAGGTTCCGGGGCTTCAGTATTTAGAGATTTCAAGGTTTCAGTGACAGTTTCCTCTCTTACTATTATATTCTCTTTTTCTACTGTCTTTGTTTCCCTACCTAGAGGGGAAGGGGGTTTTACTACTGGATTGGGACCTATTGCTCGAGGGGTCGGTTTAACTTCTTCCTTCTTTATGAAGAACATGCCTCCTCTGTCCTCACCCGCCTGATAATACCGCATTCCCCAGGTTTTCCCAACAAGCCATCCACCATGCTCAGGGTCTGTTACGTTAAGGAATATATGTTTACAGTTGTTTTTGGCATCAGGGTTGGGGTCCCTACGGTAACCCAGCTGCATAGTGCTCGTAACTGAAGGAGGAGTGCATCCTACAGGTCCCCATCCAACCTTTAAGAACTTATCAGTATTTGCCGGTGGAATTGGCCAGTTTGAGGCAATTGTTTCACATCCCCAGTAAGCACAATAATAGTGTCCTGGGGCATTACAATACGAGGGCCCTGTGCTGGGGCACATATAAAACCCCACTTTGTTACGGCATGGCTTAACCTGAACTAACTGGCATAAGGTTGGAGTAAAAGAGGGTGACCCTGATGTGGTCTGCTGTTCTATTATCATTTGGTCCTCCCATCGATAGAGGGTCCAGTTAAAAGGTTGGTGGGAACTCCCCTGGTCTATTGCTATTATTGCCGGTAAGGTAAAGAGGATTAAGGAGAGCGACCCAGCCCCTGGTCGGTTGGAAATCAGCCAGTAGAGGTTCATTTTGTTGAGAGTCATTTTGCTTAACAGAGTTGCTTTATTTCAGGAGTTTTCAGAGACACTTACCAATCCCCACAAGGATACCCCTCTGCCTTGCCCTAGGCCTATTCTGTCGCTTTAGAATAGCCGGGTAAGTTATCTTCTCGGCAGCAGTTGTAGTCTTCAGGGAACTGCCTCCTGAATTCTCTCCTTATTCTGTCGCAACTCACTTTTCAACATCCAATTTGATAGGGCTATTTAAATACCAGGTTTTGGCCACTCTCCCGAATCCTCATAGGCTCTGGACTTACAGGTTATAAGTATTGAATATTTTTATTACACTCTATGTTCTTAACTATAAGCTCCTTTCCCATCTGTACGATAGTTTTGTACCATTCTCTTCTATAATGTCCGTATCTAGGCCAATCCTCCCTTCCAGTAATTCTCAATATTTCCACAGTCCTTACAGTTTCTCCCAAACACTCATCACACCATCGTTCAACCTGAGAAAGTTTCTCCCACTGCTGTATCCCGCACCATCTACACACACGACATACCCAAGGATCACACTGTTTGCATACAGGACACACAATATCTAACTTCCGCAATTCCTTACAATTTTCCATAAGAAACTTAGTGTCTATGGTTATACGTCACGTGTCTGTTTCCTCCTGAAGGTCAACTTTAACTCGTCCAGGTTCCCGGCGACTTCCCAGTCTGTATGCAGGATAGGACCTTTTACTCGGCTAGCGTGTGTCCATCCTTTTACTGCAGTGCGGACTGTGGTATCTGTGGTGAGTAAAACAAGGAAAGGTCCCTCCCAGCGAGGGGTTAATGATGATTCCTTCCATGTTTTTACGAGTACTTGATCTCCTGGTTTAATTCTATGTATTGCTATATCTAAAGGTGGTCTTTGAACCACCAGGCCTCGCTTTAACAGTTCTTGCCTCCTTTTCATGAGTTCTATATGATATTCTTGTAACATCTTTTCTTCTACTTTAGGGTGTTCGATTGGTTTCTCTAAATCATAGGGCATTCCATATAACATTTCAAAGGAGGAAAGTCCTGTATCGGCCCTCGGTTGTGTCCTTATGTTCAAGAGGGCTAAGGGGAGGCACTTCACCCAATTCATTTTGGTTTCTATCATTAATTTGGTCAGGTGCTTTTTAATTTCTCCGTTCATCCTTTCAACTTTTCCTGAACTCTGGGGGTGCCAAGGAGTGTGATACTCCCATTTGGTTCCCAGAGCTTCTAACGTTTCTCTAATTATTTTAGAAGTAAAATGGGGTCCTCTGTCCGAATCGATGATTGACATGATCCCATATCTAGGTATGATATGCTCTAATAATATTTTTACTACTGTCCTTGCAGTGGCCCGAGCTACCGGAAAGGCTTCAACAAAGTGAGTTAGGTGGTCTACCATAACTAGAAGGTATTTATATCTGCCTACCTTTGGTAACTCCGTAAAGTCTACCTGAATCCTTTCGAATGGCTTTTTGGCTATTTGCCTCCCCCCAGGGATTCTTTCCCTAAGGCGCTGTTTATTTATCCTTTGACATGTTAAACACTCTCCAACGATTCTTTTTGCTAAATCGTACACTCCCAGGGTCATGTATTTATTAGCGAATTGATCTACCAGAGCTTGTACTCCCCAATGGGTTTGCCTATGAAACTCTCTCAAAACTCGCCAAGCTACTCCTCTCGGGAGCATTTCCCTCTCATCAGGTAGCCACCACTTCTCTTCCCGTTCAACTATTCCCATTTGTTCTAATTTCTCCTTTTCCTGATTTGTAAATCTCATAGCATACTTAGTTTGTACAGAGTCCTGTTCAACTGCTTTTATTATCAGTAACGCAGCTTTCTTAGCTTCCTCATCTGCTAAATTATTCCCTCTTATTTGTGTGGAGGTTCCCTTCCGATGGCCCTTCACATAAAATACCGTGATTTGTTTGGGCCCTCTCAATGCCTCCAAAGTTTGCTTTATTAAGGTCTCATGTATTAATCCCTTCCTAATAAGGTATATTCGGCCTCAGATACTAACAAAAAGGACCCTACCCCTATCCGGGATGGGGATTCTATTTCTACTCCTTTAATCATACCAGGACTTCTGACTGGGCCCACAAAAATCATGGGTCTGTCTCAAAAGGAAAAAGAAACTTGAGGACTGGCCCCTCCCCGACAAAAGCAGAGCCAAAGCTGTAGGAAACAGCGCCGCGGCTGGGAACCCGACTCAGACGGATCCGAACATGCCATCGACACAAATCAACAAAGAATCTACACAGTAGACCTTTCTGCCCCTGAATCTACCAGGAGTTCCATCTCCTGGTGCTAGGGACCTAATTTCAATTTTATCAGGGGCTCCGTTGTTTTAGAAGTCCCCAGCAAATAGAGCCACTGACACCCCTACTCAGCATAATACATTTTCTCATCCTGTATACGCTTCCTGCAGTTCCTACGTATATGTCCCTTTCTCTGACAATAGAAACATTCGATTTCCCTCAAATCCTTTGGGCCGACTTGACTTTCCTGATGTGGCCCGTTCCCACTTATGCGTGGCGGTCCTCCCTTCTGTGGAGCCGTCCTCTGTCCCTCTCGAACTGCCGCTACCAAAATTTTACCTTGTCTCCTCTGGGTCTCTTCCTCCCTTCTCACATAAACCTTCTGTGCTTCCCTTAACAACTTGTCCAACCCTTTCTCTTGCCAATCTTCCAACTTTTCTAACTTCTTTCTAATATCCGGCCATGACTTTGCCACGAACTGAGTTTTTAAAAGAGCTTGCCCGACCGGCGTCACAGGGTCTATCCCCGAGTAAAGCTGCAAGCTCTTTCTTAATCTTTCTAACCATTCTGTGGGGGTCTCATCTTTCTTTTGTTGTTCATTAAAGGCTCTATTTATGTTCTGCCCTCGAGGGACCGATTCCTTAATCCCTTGTACGATTATAGTGCGGAGATCTCCCATATGGCCCCTGTGTTCCGGGTTTTGGTTATCCCAATTAGGGCGCTGCTGGGGCCACTTAATGTCAGCACCCGGCCCTTGCTGGTGTTGCTGGTCCCAAACTCTCATTCCCGCCCTCCTGATCATTTCCCTCTCTTCTGCGGTAAATAATATCCCTAAAATTGCTTGTAACTCATCCCAGGTATATAAATTGGGCCCCAAAAACTGATCTACCCTTTCCGACACTCCTAGGGGGTCCTCTAATAAACTTCCCATTTCCTTCTTAAATTCTCTCACATCCCCCGAATTTAGAGGAACCGACACAAACCCTACCCCGGGTTGTGGACCTCCCATCGCTATTTCTCGCAACGGATATAGCCCTGTCTCTGAGGGTGCCTGTTGTCCTGTTTCTGACGTAATCTGCTGCCTAGCTTGACTCCTTGTGAGTCTTCGGGTCCCTCTAACTGACCCCGAAGAATTGGAATCGTCTTCAGGAGCTGAAGGCATAGGAGGAGAGGGGGGTCTTGGATTTGCTGCTGGCGGGGGATCGTATGGAGGAGGAGGGGGTGGGGGTTCCTCAGGGACCCTCTTTTTGCGGCCAGATTTCTTCTCGCCTAAGGCGAAAATCCCAGCACGAGTAGCAGAAGGTAGCCAACAGCGCGCATACTCGCTCTCTTCAGGATTAAAGGGCTCCTTATCATTTACATAAGAATTTAGGGCCTGACAAATCCAATCTTCAAATGAACCAAAAATTGGCCAAAATAAATGATCTGGTCTAATCTGCTGGTTACCCCAGACATACATACAATAATATACCATTTTCTCTTTACTCTTATTTCTCGTGCAAGATGCACCTTCCCAATTTTTGAGCATAAAGCCCAATGGGGAATCCTGGGGAATATCTGGTAACCTCTCCTTGGGTCCCTTCCCCATGAGATCAGAGGGCTTGCTCTTCCTCTGTCCCATCTTCCGGAGTGCCTTCTTTCACACACACACACACCCCCCTCGTTCGTGGCTCACGCCCTCGCGGGCAATGAGAACCGCACTACTAGAGGGTCCCGCTCTGCCTTACGGCAGAGTCCACACTCGCTTCGCTTCCTCCCCAAAAAGGGGGGGCGTCTCATTCAGGCACACTCCAGGAAACCCACCCCAACCGAACGGAATCGCTTTCTATACTTACCCTCCCTGGGGTCTTCGTCCGGCTCTTTGTGCACAAAATTTATGGGGTTTTTATTCTTTTGCCTAATTACCTGAATTTAGGGTTCAGAGGTTAAGGTTTCAGGGCGAGCCTTCGTCCACTCCAGGGCCATCCAAAAAAAGGGACGGGGCGCCTCCCCAAAGTTTAGAAGTCTCTCCTAGAAATCCTTAATCCGAGTCAAGGCACCAAAATTTGTTATAAATGAAGACAAGTTTTTAAGCCAATCAATTAATTTTATTAAAGTTAACCAATTAAAGCAAGCGGTAGTTAGGCAAAACAGCGCTGGGTGACCGGGGGAACTTGGTTCCGCCAACGGGCACACCCTCCACTCTTCGTGGGTGCTTATATAAGTTTTACACGTGTCCATGTATTGGTTGATGCTGTTCGCGGGCATCCAGCAGCTCTCCAGATTGGTGGAAGGTGTTGCTGTGGAAGAATTTGCTGTGGAAAATGTTGCCTTTTGAGAAACTGGATGTCGCTGGTTTCTGGCTTCGAGAAGCTGAGTCACTGGGGGGTCTTGTCCTATTTGACCTTGCTGCCTTATCCAGGCATTCAGGCCTTGGTTTAACTGCCACTACAAAGTTCTACAAAACATAACCAAACTTGCACAAACACAGTTACTGCTCACAGCAACATACATAATATAACTGAGTTCCACTCAATTTGTTCAACAATAACAATTTTGACCATTACTTATTACACAGGGAAGGACAACACTGGTACAACAACTTCCAGCTTCCCCATGGGGCTGCAAGGAGGCACTGAGGCCCCAGTGCCATGGGGACAGCATGTCTTCTCCTGGGCCTCAGTGGCAGAGACAACTGCCATGGCCAAGGGGACAGAGACCTGGGTTCTGTGGGTCCCTTCCAGCCTTACAGCGCCCTTTGCCATCTCCAACACAGGCTGTTCTACACGGTCCTACCCCTGCCCCTCTTTCCCTGCAGGCTGCAGACACCCATCTCGCTTCCCCACCTGCTCTCACCCCAGCATTTCTGTACCTTCACTGCTGTGTCTGCACCCTCACTGGCTGCTCTTTGGATCACAAACCATGGGCTGATCCCTCTGGGTCACCTCTTGAACCACAGCACTGCCCTTCCAGTTTCATTTCTTCCTCCTCATATCCAGTCCTCACCTTCCAAGCTGTACTTTCTGACATTTTTTTGTCTTTCCTGCCTCTTCCCACTATCAAGGGAAGCTCAGACACCTCATAAACTGCCCTTCATGCAGGAAACCCAACCTGTTAGGCTTCTTATGGTCTTTTACCTGAGCAGAGAGAAGTCACCTCACCATGATCTTCTAAATCCCACAACTGCTGCTGTTCTTTCAGCTTCTCTGACAGACACGACCATGTTGCTGCTGCTGTCCCGTCATGTTCTCAGGTGGGATGGACATGACAACCCGTCTCTCTTCCTGGGTAGGGCCTGTGGGCACTTTGGCAGAGGTTCTTTCCCAGCCATGTCCCTGCTGCTGGGCTGTCACCTCCAGACACAGAACTGACCTCACTGTCCCCTTCACAGCCACATGATTCTGCCTGGATTTTGAGTGTCTGAGACACAACTGACCTCATAATACCACACACACCCATCCCCCTCCTTAGCACCCAGGACCTGACCAAGACTGAACCGTGTTCTACACAGTCCTACCCCTGCCCCTCTTTCCCACAGGCTGTAGACATCCATCTCGCTTCCTCACCTTGTTCAAATTATTCAAATATATTTCCTACTAACAATGAGAGTGAAAAGCACTCCTCACTGAAACTGCTGTATTTATGTTAACACAGCACATATGTCCTCTTTTGCCTTTTTTTTTTTTTCTATTCTTCCACCTATTCTCTCTCCAGAAACCTGTCCAAGGCAAAAATTCTGTCAAATCACAGAATAACTCACGTTTGCAGAGAGCCCTTGTCTCACTCATCTTGTCTCACTCTCCTGCTCAGGGCAGAGTGAACCAGGTGACGTTGCTCAAGGCCTCCACCCAGGTTTGCATCATCCTCAAAGGCACTAAAGATTCACTCTGTTACATCATAGAAGGGGAGAATAAAGATGTTCAACAGTGTTGTCCAAGTGCTGGTCACTGAGGGATGACACCAGTAACTGGCTGCACACAGGACTTTGTACCACTGGTGATATTTGGGCTTGATGGTTCAGCCAACTTCCCACCCAGCATCCACTTCTTGAGCCCCATCAGCACCACTCTGGCCAGAAAGAGACCATGGCTGAGCCTTGCAAATGCCCTGTACACAACATGCCTTGCTTTCCCCTGTCCATTCGGGTTCAGCAATCCCTTCCTTGTCACTCACATTCCTGGAAATGGCTGCAGGAGGCTTGTCCCATCCCCTTCCCAGTGGGGGAGGAAGGGTGGCCAGCCTGTGTTTATCCCAGTTCTAATTCCTGCTCTTCTTGAAGATGGGTTTGAGGTTTTTGTTTTCTAAGGACCCCAGAACCATTCTGGTTTCTAGGGCACTTTTGAGATTCACAATCTGGAATCACAAGAAAGGGTGACAGAGCAGAATGGAACACTTGATCCTGTCCAAGGCAGCTGAGATGAATCTCACTGATCCAGTGGGGTTTGTTCCTGGAGTCACACACAGAAATGTCAGGTTCTGTCAGGCATCCATATCTGAGTTGGTCTCAGGACTTTATTTGGAAAATAAAGTAGCAATTAAAATGAGGCAAATATAACAATAGGCAAATCCTTCAAAGTAGAAGATTCCTTTAGTGTAAAGCACAGAAGAAAGAAAGAAAGAAAGAAAGAAAGAAAGAAAGAAAGAAAGAAAGAAAGAAAGAAAGAAAGGGAGAGAGACAGAGGGAGGGGGAAAGGAAGAAAGGAAGAAAGAAATTCACCCAGGGATGCTCAGAGACAGAGTCTGTCCCTTTTATACACAGAAGCAGGAGTCACAGTGTCCCTCTGGCCTCCTGTTGCCACTCCCAAAGGATGGGAGACACCTCAGCCCTGTGGTGTGTCACCTGCTCTGCACTCATCTGAGATGTCCCACGTCATGAGGAATCGACACAGGGAGCTCAGTTAAAGGAAGCACAACCCAGTCCTGCATTCAGGTGATTTTCCATAGGTTGTTCCTCACAATATGAAGTGACCTCAAGACCTCGTCTGTCTCGCAGGCCTTCACGGAATGGAAAGGAATAGTTGATGGTGTTTGTGCTCACTCAGGTTCATGTCACCTCACGTACATGATGTGCATGCTCACATCTCATCTGTACAAGGAAAACATGGACTATTCATTGAGTGTCCATCCATGGAGAGAAAATAGCCTCTGTGGGTGAGAAGCCAGTGCTGGAAATGATGGTTGTAAGGGGCCAGTCCATGGTGGTTGACCTGGGGTTCCTTCCACAGGCTGTCCAGTGCACTGGGGCACAGCCCAGCCCCTGCTCTGCTGGTCCTGCATGTCTCTGGCAGGAGCCTGGCTGTGAGAGGACACTGCTGTGTGCCAGCCCTGCACACACACACTGTTCAGCTGTACTCTGGTGTTTCATCTGTGGGTCACTTTCTTGAAAATGTTATTGAGAAAAACTTTGTAAGAAGATGTAAACCTTCAGGTCCTGCCCTGACCGGATCACCTTTCTATCTGGAAAGGCTGTTGTGAGGCCAGCTCTGTCACAGCAGTGCCCATTGCCTGTCCCTGCCTGCGCTCACAGGACTGACACACAGCAGGACGGTGACCAAGCTGCCAGATCACTCAGGCCTTGCACCAACACAAGGGATGGGAAGGAGAGTGTGGGAGTGGAACCAGAACAGCTCTGGAAGAACAAGCGCTGGTGCTCCCTGGCAGGGCTGCCATGATGGACTCTTTTAGCCTCCTCCCATGGACAGGAACTGTCCCTGCAGCTCTAAAAAGGGCTTGCAGGAAGGATATAGTGAAAATCAAGTCACTACAGGACCCTTTACTTTGTTTAAATACACACAGATCATGGCTCCTCATTTACACAATCAGGGGTTATAAAAGAAAAGCAGACAGTGATTTGGAAAGGGGATGACAACATTATCAGAACAAAAAATGCCAATGACAACAGAAAACACAGATGAGAAGCTGGACCTGCAACAAGTTACATTAAAAATTCTATGTAGAAGCAGATGAGCAGTTTATTGCTTCAGAAAACACTACGATATGAGTTTCCACAGAGCATCCTTGAGCTCCTGGTTCCTCATGCAGTAGATGAGGGGGTTCACTGCTGGAGGCACCACCGAGTACAGAACTGACACCACCAGATCCAGGGATGGGGAGGAGATGGAGGGAGGCTTCAGGTAGGCAAATATGCCTGTGCTGACAAACAGAGAGACCACGGCCAGGTGAGGGAGGCAGGTGGAAAAGGCTTTGTGCCGTCCCTGCTCAGAGGGGATCTTCAGCACGGCCCTGAAGATCTGCACATAGGACACCACAATGAACACAAAACACAAGAAAACTAAACAGGCGCTAACCACAATAAGCCCAAGTTCCCTGAGGTAGGAGTGTGAGCAGGAGAGCTTGAGGATCTGGGGGATTTCACAGAAGAACTGGCCCAGGACATTGCCCTTGCACAGGGGCAGTGAAAATGTATTGGCTGTGTGCAGCAGAGCATAGAGAAACCCAGTGGCCCAGGCAGCTGCTGCCATGTGGACACAAGCTCTGCTGCCCAGGAGGGTCCCGTAGTGCAGGGGTTTGCAGATGGCAACGTAGCGGTCGTAGGACATGACTGTTAAGAGACAATACTCTGCTGTGATCAAGAAGAGAAACAAAAAGAGCTGTGTCGCACATCCCAAGTATGAGATGGCCCTGGAATCCCAGAGGGAGTTGGCCATGGATTTGGGGACAATGGTGGAGATGCAGCCCAGGTCCAGAAGGGAGAGGTTGATCAGGAAGAAGTACATGGGGGTGTGGAGGTGCTGGTCCCAGGCTATGATGGTGATGATGAGGCCATTGCCCAGGAGGGCAGCCAGGTAGATGCCCAGGAAGAGCCAGAAGTGCAAGAGCTGCAGCTCCCATGTGTCTGTGAACGGCAGGAGGAGGAACTGGGTGATGGAGCTGCTGTTGGGCATTTGCTGCCTGTGGGCATGAGGACCTGTGCAAGGAGGAAAAGCTAGTGAAGGTTTAGATGAGACTTCTCTGGGAATAATCAAAACCATTTCCCACAGACCATCACACCCTGTCACACAAAGAGACACTTTTTTCAGGAGAACGTCCTGGCTGGAGCCCTCATCGGTGCTTGATGAGTGTGCAATGAAGAGCAGGGTCTCTGCCCAGGGGCTCCTGAGGAGTCAGCCTGACCCTGTGTGATCGGGTGGGCAGGGGCCAGTCCTGGGGTTCAGCTTTGTCAGCTGGAACCGCTCCTGGTGCAGAAGGGACTGTCAGCATCTGTACCCCCAGGCCTGAGAAACTGAGTTGGAGAGGTTTGGGGTTTCTACAGCTCCTTCTCCCCTCCCACCCTGGGGAGTGTTGTTGGCTGTCAGAAACCCTCAGCATTTCTGCTGCACTCAGGGAGAACAGAGCGAGTCCTGCGAGACCAGAGGGTGCCTGTGGGTCAGTGCAGAGTGAGGGCAGCTGCTCTGTCCCTCTGTCTTGCTCCAGCTGCCCTGGGCTGGCACCTTTCTGAGATGGAGGCTGATCACACTCCCATGTTACCCTGAAAAGCCACCAGGCACTTCTGAGAGCAGAGGGATCCAAGTCTGGCCATGACAAGTCTCACCCTTTCCTAAGGTCTCAGCACCCCACGTTTAGCCCAGGACACACACAGCTCATTCCCCAGCCCCACAGACTGCATTGCCCACAGCCCACAGGTCAAAGCAAAGCTGGGACACGTGTTCCCATGGACACACCTGCAGGAAAGGACCCACAAGGTCAGGCTGTGACTCTGCAGCTGAAACTGCCATCCCCAGAGAGCCTGACAGCAAGAACAAGATCCCAACAGCAGTGACCCAGAGCAGGGGAGCAAGAAGGGAAATGCGGTGAGGGTGGGTGTGAGAGAGGCCAGGGCAGAGGCAGCCGGGCACTCAGACAGCGTCACCCTTCCCCAGCTGTGCAGCCACCTCCCAGACACCAACACTGCCGGGCAGCTGCTCTCAGCCCCTGTGCTCTGCAGAGGAACTGGAGCTCTGGCTGCACAGGAGCTGCTTCATGCCTTGGAGCCCCCGGCCCTGAGGGCAGAGGCATTGCTGGGTGGGACAGGAGGCCAGGGGGCTGATCAGATGAGGGCTCTGCACTGGAAGGGTTCATACAGAGTTTTCTGTGTTCTCCCTTCCACAAAATTTCTAATTTGGGTTTCCTTTCATTCACTGATCATATCTCTGCTTCCTGGACATTTTCCTCCTGGGAGGTGTTTCCCTGTTCTGTGTCTTTTCCCTGTCAGCACTCACAGACACCATCCTACCCCCTGTGCATTCACCCTGGCCCTACAGACACCTGCCTGTTTGCAGGGAACTCCCTGGGCACATCTTCTTGTTTGCAGGTGGAGAAGTGCAGGCTAGAACAACCCTGCTGGGTGCAGCAAAGGTGACGCTGGTGCTGTCCATAGAAGAGGAGTAGCAGAAGGTACTTTAGGAGGATCCTGTTAAAGCTGATGACCACTCAAAGTCACAGCTCAGTGGTCCCAGTGACTTGTTCAAGCATGAGAGCTCCTTTTCCATTTCTCTTCTCAAATTCCCCAGGAGAAGCAAATTGAAAACACTGACTCAGAAAAGCTCCTTAGCTTTACAGTAATCCCTGTCTTTACCTTCCCCTTGAAAAGTCCTGTTGGAAATGTCCTAGAGTGATCTGGAGCTGTGAGCAGCCCTGACCCATGCAGCACCCTCTCAACAGCAGAAGGACCCGTGCCCTGGTGGGGGTCACTCCTTCCACCTGGCGCTTCTCCCCTCAGTGTTGTTGGGATCTCCCTGGGCAGGCTGAGCGCTGACCCTGGCAGGTGGCAGAGTCCCTGCCCTGGCACATCCCTGAGTGCAGGGACCCTGCTCTGAAGGACAGCCTTGGGCACCCCCGGGTGCATACTTGCCTTTGCAATCTGTAGCTGTCCCTGGGTGAAGGACACCAACATGCCCTGTACCCCTGAAGGTGCAGCAGAAAAGCTGTGCCCCAAAGCAGGTCCATTTTCTCTACTCTGGAGAAACTGCAAGCATCCTAATGAGAGATCCCATAGGCTGTGGGATGTGCTCGCTTTAGGAAATCGATCCAGGAACTGCAGCTGCATTGCCCTGGAGCCAGAGACTTACCATGCTAAGGGCTGTGAAGATTTTTCTCCAAGTGAACTCTCCTCTGCCCTCCCACCCCAGACTGTCTTATACCTCTTGTTTCCTCACTCCTCTCCCCTCGGTGCTGCAGGCAGTGCCCTCAGCCCTGCTGCACTCTGCAGAGGAGCTGCTCCTGGGCAGAGCTGTCTCTTTACAGTGCTACCTGGTTGCCATGAGCTCCCTCCATCCCAGAGCCCAGCCCAGCTCAGCAGCACAGGAGCAGCCCATGATGTCCCTTTCTCTGTCCCCTCTGAGCTCCCTCCAGATGTCCCTGGGGCTCCAAGAGAACCTGCTGTGAAACAGGCTGAAGTCACCACTGATGTTCCCTCTCTCAGCTGGCCGGAGACACATTTCTAACAGTATGATTTCCCCTCTCGGAGACAAAGTTACATCTAAAAATCACCTTTCTTGTGTTATTATTACACAGGACACCCAGAGAGAGACAGGGAGGGATCTTCTTTACCCATGCAGAGGAAACGGATTCAGCAGAGTCAGTGGGGGCATCTCACCCTGCATTGCTGTTCCCAGCATTTGAAGGAGACACAGGTCCCATCCGTCCTTCCCACAAGCCCACAGCAGGTGGGATTCCTCTTGCCTCTGTTCAGGGGTGCACAAAAGAGACACACAATGCAAACACCTGCATGTCAGCCTCTTTTATCTACTCCCATGCTAATTGAGACAGAAGGCAGGATGAGATGTTCAGATGCAAATACCAGCTGACATTTGGGTTGCCAGAGGTCATACAAGATACACAGAGGAAACTGTGAGCTTTAATAGAGTTCACAGAGACAGGAAAATGAAGGAACCCAATGAAGAACAGGGAGATCCCAGACTCTTATTTCACAATTTACCTGAATTCACACAGAAGGGGTGGGAAGCTTGGCTTGTAAGGGTAAAACTGCTCAGGGTTTTCCTTGCTTGGGTTCCCTCTTCTGGAGGCCTCAGCTTCAGCTGTTATCTACACTATAGCTTACAAATAAGTTATTTATTTAAGAAGCATTTCTGGCATCCTCGTTCGACTATCTGATTTGGGAAACCTTGTGAGATGAAACTTCCCTCAACATGAGCATGAGAGGTAGATACTTCTGAATCCCTTTCTATCCCCAGGAGTATAAACCCAGGATGAGGCACTCCGATTGATTCAGCTGGAAGCCTTCCCTTAGCAGGGGTAAAGGAGATCCCTGCCAACCTTTTCTTGGTGTCCTGACTAATGATGGGACAATGAAATGGTGATTTATGGACCTAAATCTAATTTTGGCAGGAGAAATGACACAGCTGGAAAGAGGTGGAATGCCTTCTTTGTTTCAGCCTTTAGTAGTAAAACCAGTTGTGCTTCAGGTGCACACCCTCCCTGAGCCTGAAGACAGGGATGGGGAGCAGAATGAAGCCCAAATAATTCAAGAGGAAATGACTGGTGACCTGCTACACCACTTAGACACCCCCAAGTCTATTGGGCCAGATGGGATATATCCAAGGATACTGAGGGAGCTGGGGGATGTGAACCACCAAGCCACTTTCAGTTGTTTACCAGCAGTCCTGGTTAAACAGGTAGGTCCTGATACTGTAAAACTGGCTAATTGAAGAAACTTCTGAAAGCAGAATTTAAGGTTTTAGAAACAAGCATCCCTTTAAAGACTGACGCACATCACTCAGGCACAGGATCGCTCTGCCTAATGAGGACCCCGAACAATTCCCAGACATAGGTTTTATTCTACATTTTCATTACATTTCCAAGAAATCCTTTGCATATGCATTACATTCCTTTGTTTTTTGGTTTGTGACCTTCTCCAGCTGCTGTCGTCACCTTATTTTCTGAGACCAAGGGCATGGTCTCCTACCCACCTCCTGCTTAACTTGAAATATACCATTCTTGTGACTTCATGCCTAATAAGTGCTTAAAACCTAAAATCTGTGAACCTTATTCTTATTCATTTAAGAAGTGCCTAAAATCTATCACCCTTATTCTTATCAACTTATTACTAATTGCTGATTTTAAGTATAATTAATGACTCCTCTTTTCTTGAGGGTTTGTAGCCATTAGGCTTCAATCCTCATTAAAATCCAAGTTTATAATCAGCAACATTCAGCTGAAGGACTCTTTATCCAACAGTCTTGAGATATGTGTTAAAGCCAGACTCAACTAATTGTGTGGGCCTCAAAATGTCTAAACTACAAGGTCAATAGTGTCCATAGTTTGTGACTGTTTTGCAAGCCGTTCTTAGCTTTGTTGTGTGAGCACCAAAACTGAAAGGATTTATGTAACTTTAGGTTACCAATTGCAGACAGGATTCCTGCCTTAAATCTAGGACACTTATTCATATAGTCTTATTTTATTACTAATTGATGATTTTAGGTATCAGGCTTTTCAAGTGCTAGACCACAACAGATGTACATATTCCCTGAGTTCATCCAGTTACCTGCTGTTTCATACACCCAGAAATGCCATCCCAGACAACGTGCTCTGGGACACGTTCCTCATCCGAAGTGAAGATGAGCATCCTTTTAGTCCCCAGCTCATCCTCTGGACCTTTTGGAAAGACACATGCAACATTCGCTTTGTGCCAGTGTCAGAGTCCCCCCCATCTCCATGACCTTTCAAAGATGATGGAGAGTGGCCTCACTGTGACATTGTCTTACTTACTCAGCACCCTTGGATGTAACCTGTTTTCCTATGAACTGGCAATGTTTGACTTTGTGCAAGTAGACTTTGGTTTGATTCTGGTCCACAACTGGCGGTTCTCCAGAGTCTTACCTTGAGGCACAAAGGTTTGGGAGACCTTGCTGGTGAAATCTGAGGCAAAAAGGACATAGAATATCACAGTTTTATCTACACCCACTCTTTCTATATTCAGCACTGTCCAATCAGTATCTTTGTTTACTTCTTTAAGCATTCCTGAAGTAGGAACAGCTTGTTATGATTATTTTGAAATCACTTTTAGGTTTTGCCTCTGTATTTATACAAAGAAATGTTCTGTTTGGATGATGCTGTCCTTGAAGACCAGCTGTGCTGAGCTCTGCTATCCTTCGGTGCTACTGACAACCGAATCCCTACTACAACTCCCCAGAATAGGTCAAAATCTGCTCCTCTAATGTCCAGAATCTGCAGCCTTCTGTTCTGCTTCCTCACCACCCTGAGAGGTGGCACTCTACTGTTTAAGGGCCATGACAGACAGTTTTCACATCACTGAGCAGCTCTGCCTTGATCAGAAGTGTCAGATCCAGATTTGCATTACCCTAGTTGGCCAGTCTTTCAGCTGTGCTAAGATGTCCTGAGACACTCCAGAAACCACCAGGACTGTTTGTGTGCTGCCATATCCCCATTCCAGAAAATGCCAGGGGCATTGCAGTCCCCAGGGAGACTCAGGCTTCTATACCCAGGGACTTAATTCAGATCCTTAGAGAAGACTCTCTGTCCTCTTCCTCACCCTGACTGCAGGTTTCTCATCTCCCACCACAATGTCATCTTTACTGACCTTTCCCCTGATCCTCACTCACAAGGACTCAAGTTTTCACCAGTGGAGAAATTACCAAGCACCCAACTGTCTGTCTGTCCCCTGGCTCCATCTGCAGCAGCTCTGTGGCATTTCTGTCCTTTTCCTCTCCTGTCTTTGCTCACCTTGTTCTCATCACTGGAATTTCTGGGGTGGGGTTCAGGTTAAGCTGCAGTTCAGAGACCAGTCCTGTGGGTCCTGCCATGCAGAGGTATCCATCGGAGTGAAGTGTCAAGTCGTCTCCTAATTTGCAGGGCCAGGGCAATGCAAATGAGTGGATTCTCCTTTCAGGACAGCCCAAATTTAGGACATTTGACTCTCCCTGGAGGTCCCTGCTGAGCTGTGGGCTGCCCTCTAGAAGCAAACATCTCTGCCATGACATCCCTGTGCTATCTCACAGTCCCATGGAGAAGACGCTTTGGCTTTAAGGCCATGGCAGTGCGGCTCATCACCGTATGTGGGCAGCTGCAAAGAGCCGTGTGTATCCCTGGCTGGAAGGGCAGAGCTGAGATCCTCCTTAGGTACAGTGAGGTGGGTGAGAGGTTTGGTGATCTGCCCTTGGAAACTGGGTTCCTCTGCTCTCAGCAGTGGCCAGTTCCTGCTCAGGGGAACATCTGGACGTGATCGTCCTCCAGATCAAGGAGAAACCAGCCCAGGGCAGCTGAGACCAGGAGTGAAGGACAGACCAGCTGCCCTCACTCTGCATTGACAGTCACTTTGTCTCTTTGCCCAAGATGTCAGCTGGTATGCAGCAGAAATAGCATTTCTGCCTCAAAAACACCCCTCAGATGTGGTGGGAAAACTGGAACAGAAGAAACAAAACCAAGTCCCCACAGTTCTGCTCTGCAGTGTGGTGAAATGGGAGTGGCAATGCTGAAAAGCTCTTCAGTATCATGAGTGGATTTAAACTGAGATTACCCGGTGTTCCTATTTACCCATTGTGGAAGGGCGGGACTGACGCCTGCAGAGCCGACAGCAGAGGCCCTGCTCCCAGTGACACCATCAGCCAGCACCAGCCACAGCTCATGAAAGACCCCTGCCGAAGTCTTCCTGAAAGGGCCAAGGTGATTAGGGGATTTTTATGAGTATTGAAGGTATTTTGCCCAGAGAAATCTTACCTAACTTATTTATACCTTTTCCTCTTTGGACAGTCCCAATGCATAGAGGTCCAACAGCAGTTCCACCACCCAGTTCCTCCTCCTGCCGTTCACAGACACACGGGAGCTGCAGCTCTTGCACTTCTGGCTCTTCCTGGGCATCTACCTGGCTGCCCTCCTGGGCAATGGCCTCATCATCACCATCATAGCCTGGGACCAGCACCTCCACACCCCCATGTACTTCTTCCTGCTCAACCTCGCCCTCTTTGATCTGGGCTGTATATCCACCACTGTCCCCAAATCCATGGTAAATTATCTCTGGGACATCAGGGCTATCTCATATGAAAGGTGCACTCCCTGCACAGCTCTTTTTCTACCTGTTCTTGATAGCATTCTCTTCTCACCATCATGTCGTACGACCGCTACGTTGCCATCTGCAAACCCCTGCACTACGGGACCCTCCTGGGCAGCAGAGCTTGTGTCCACATGGCAGCAGCTGCCTGGGCCACTGGGTTTCTCAATGCTCTGCTGCACACGGCTAATATATTTTCACTGCCCCTGTGCAAGGGCAATGCCCTGGGCCAGTTCTTCTGTGAAATCCCCCAGATCCTCAAGCTCTCCTGCTCACACTCCTACGTCAGGGAAGCTGGGCTGATTGTGGTCAGTCTCTTAGTACTATTCAGCTGTTTTGTGTTCATTGTGGTGTCCTATGTGCAGATCTTGAGGGCCGTGCTGAGGATCCCCTCTGAGCAAGGACGGCACAAAGCCTTTTCCACCTGCCTCCCTCACCTGGCCGTGGTCTCCCTGTTTCTTGGCACTGGCATGTTTGCCTATTTGAAGCCTCCCTCCACCTCCTCTCCATTTCTGAACCCGATGATGGCGCTTCTGTACTCGGTGGTGCCTCCAGCAGTGAACCCCCTCAACTACAGCATGAGGAACCAGGAGCTCAAGGATGCCCTGTGCAAACAAATGACTGGAGGTTTTCTGCCCATATTATCTTGCATAACAGTGAAAATTTAACTCATTGGAGACTCAGACTGTTTGCTTCTTTCTGTTGGTGGTGGTGGTGTTGTTTTTTCAATTCTGATAGTATCCTCTCCTTTCTAATTCACTGTCGGCTTTTATTTTCCAAGAGGGTGTTTGTTTAAATAAGGAGCTGTGCTCTCTGTGTTTAAACAAAATAAAAGGCCCTGCAGTGACTTTTTTTTTCCTGAGATCCTACCTCCAAGGCATTTTTGGAGCTCAAGGGACAGTTCCTCTGTTCATGGGTGGAGAAGAACCATGTCCTGTCATGGCAGCACTGCCAGGGAACACCAGCACTTGGTCTCCTGAGTTGTTTTCTTTCCACTCCCACACACTCTTTCTGATCTCTGGCATTGGTGCAAGGCCTGAGTGCTCTGGCAGCTTGGTCACTGCCCTGCTGTGTGGCAGTGTCATGGCCATAGACAGGGACAGGCAATGGGCGTTTCTGTGACAACGCTGGGCTCCATAACAGACTTCCACAAAGAAAGGTGATCTCCTCAGGGCAATTCCTGAAGATTTAGGTCTTCTTCCAAAGCTTATCTCAAGAGTCTTCCCAAGAAAGCGGTCAAAACACCATTGTACAGCTAAACAGTGTGGTGTGCAGGGTTGGAGCACACAAACGTGTTCTCACAGCCAGGCCTCCTGTGACAGGCTTGAAGGACCAGGAGAGCAGGGTCTGGTCTCTGCCCATGTGTGCTGGACACCCTGGGGAGTTTGCCACAGATCAATTATCATGGAGTGGCCCATTTACTGCCCTGAACGGAGGTGCCTATGTCCGTTGCTAATGAGGTGGGGCATCCCAGAAGAGTTTAGAGTATGGTGACACAGCACAGGGATGAAGTGGTCCCATCCTTTGGGAGTGGCAACAGGAGGCCAGAGACACACCATGAATCCTACCTCTGTGTGTAAAAGGGAAAGACTCTCTGAACATCCCTGGGTGCAGAAGAACTCCACAAAGCCAGCTCAGATGTGGAAGCCTGACAGAACCCTGACATTTCTGTGTGTGACTCCAGGAACAAACCCCACTGGCCCAGTGAGATTCATCTCAGCTGCCTTGGACAGGCTCATTGCAAGTGGTCCTGTCTGCTACGTCAGCCTTGCCCAAGGTGCTGGATTGTGCTCTCATAAGAACCAAAGCAATCAGAGAGGTTCTGGGGTCCTTGGAAAAGACAGATATCAAAGCCATCTTCAAGATAGGCAAGAATAAGAACTGGGTGACTTAGGGGTTGCTAAGCCTATCTCCATCCCTGGGAAGCGGATGGGATACGTTCTCCTGCATCCATTTCCAGGCACTTGAAGGACAATAAAGAGATTGTTGAACCAAACTGGGCAGGGAAAAGAGAGGCATGGTTGTGTACATGGAGTTTTTCAAGATCTAAAACATGGTCATGTGTGGTGTCTTTATAGCCAGATTGTTGCTGTCTGGGCTGAAGAAGTGGATGCTGGGTGGGAAGCTGGCTGAACCATCAAGCTCAAACGTCATCAAAGGTACAAAGTTCTCTGTGCAGCCAATTACCATGTGCAGCACCTTTCAGTAACCAGCAGTTGGGTCAGCACCGTTGAATGTCTTTATCCTCCCCCTGTATGATGTGACGCAGTGCACTTTAGCTCCTTTGTGGATGATGCAATGCTGGATGGAGGCCTTGAACAACCTCACCTGGTTCACTCTGCCTTGAGCAGGAGAGTGAGACAAGATGGTGTTCAGGGCTCTCTTCACACCTGTTATTCTGTGATTCAAAGAGTTTTTCCCTTGGAGAGGTTTTTGAAGAGAGAATAGACGGAGGAAGAGAAAAAAAAAAAAGACAGAGAAGGACATAGAAAAGTTGTCAACATAAATAAAGTAGTTCCTGTGAAGAATGTTTCTCCACTCAGATCAGGAGGATGAAATATATTTGATCAGTTTGATAAAACAAGTACACTTGTGTCAGGTCACGTCCTGGGCTATAAGGAGGGTGATGGATGGGGATGGTGTTATAAGGTAATTTGTGTCTCAGAAACTCATAATCCAGGAAAAAGCCTGTGGCTGTGAAGGGGACCATGGGGTCAGTTCTGGCTCTGGAGGTGACAGACCAGCAGCAGGGACATGGCTGGGAAAGAACCTCTGCACTAGGACAGGCCCTGTCCACAAAGAGGACTTGGAGATGGGCTGTCATGTCCATTCTGCCTGAGTACGTGACAGGACAGCAGCTGGTATATGGTCATGTCTACCAGAGAAGCTGAAAGGCACTCATGGGTTTTACAAGATAACGGTGAGGTTGCTTCTGTGTGGTGAAGTGAAAGACCACAAGAAGCCTGACAGGTTGGGTTCCCTGCTTGAAGGGCAGTTTCTGAGATAGTCGAGCTTTCCATGGTAGTGGGAAAATGCAGGAGAGGGAGAAAAAAAGGCAAGAAGAGCAACTTGGAAGATAGAGACTGAATATCAGGAGTAAGAAATGTCACTGGAAGGGCAGTGCTGTGGGGCAAGAGGTCGCCCAGAGGTAGTCTGGATCAGCCCATGGTTTGTGTTCCAAAGAGCAGCCAGTGAGGGTGCAGACACAGCAGTGAAGGTGCAGAAATGCTGGGGTGAGAGCAGGTGGGGAAGTGAGATGGGTGTCTGCAGCCTGCAGGGAAAGAGGGGCAGGGGTAGGACCATAAAGGTCAGCCTGTGGTGGAGATGGCAAAGGGCGCTGTAAGGCTGGAAGGGACCCACAGAACCCAGGTCTGTGTCCCCTTGGCCATGGCAGTTGTCTCTGCCACTGAGGCCCAGGAGAAGACATGTTTTCCTCATGGCACTGGGGCCTCGCTGCCTCCTTGCAGCCCCATGGGGAAGCTGGAAGTTGTTGTCCCAGTGTTGTCCTTCCCTGGGCCTTGCACACCCACATCCCACGGTCCCAGGAAGAGCCCTGAGCCGTGTGTGAGGGACAGGATCCCCCTTCCCATTGCCTGGAGCTCATGGGTCTCCTTTCTGCTTCAGAAAGCAAACCAAGGGGTTTCTGAGCATCAGAGCTGAAGAAAAGACTCAAAGGAGACCTCATGGTGGCTACAGCTTCCTCACAAGGGGAGAAGGAGGGGAAGGTACTGATCTCTTCCCTCTGGTGACCAATGACAGAACCCAAGGGAATGGAAGAAGGGTGTGCCAGGGGAGGTTCAGGTTGGACATGAGGAAAAGGTTCTTCCCCCAGAGGTGCTGGACACTGAACAGGCTCCCCAGGGAGGTGTCACGGCCCCAACCTGACAGTGTTCAAGAAGACACTGGACAACGTCCTCAGACACACGGGGTGACCTGTGGGGTGTCCTGTGCAGGGACAGCAGTTGGACTTGATGATCCTTGTGGGTCCCTCCCAACTTGTGACATTCTATGATTTTATGATTCTATGAAATATTAGGTCACCAGTCCATGTTTTCATTGTGCAGATGAGCTGTAAACACACACATCATGTGCATGTCCATAGTGTGTATGTGGAGAGATGAACCCAAGTGAGCACAAATGCCATCAGCTATTCCTTGGGGTGCCATAAAGGTCAGTGGGACAGAGATGGTGTTCAGGGGTCTCTTCCATCCTGTGTTATTGTAGGATTCCATGAATCTTTTCCTTGGAGAGCTCTTTCATGTCAGAATAGACAGAGGAAGGAGAAGAAAAAATCAGAGGCAGAAGCAGAGATGTAAAATGCCCCAGAGTAAATACAGCAGCTCCTCTGAGGAACGTTTCTCCACTCAAACCTTGATAGGAAATCTATCAGATACACTTGATGAAAGTAGCTCAGTTTGATCTGCTCACACACTGGACCACAAGGAGCGTGATGGTGGCTACGATGTCGTGTGGTCACTGTGTCTCAGGAACTCATAGTCCAGTAGGAACCAATGGGTGTGGAGGGCACTGTGAGGTCACTTCTGCCTCTGCAGGGGATTGGCCAACAGCAGGAACATGGCTGGGAAAGGACCGTGAGGTCGCACACACGAGAAAAGCAATCAGGCCCAATCAGCATGACTTGATGAAAGGCAGGTCCCGCTTGACCAGCCTGATCTCCTTCTCTGACAAGGTGACCGGCTGAGAAGATGAGGGAGAGTCTGTCATGGGCAGTGAATCCGCCACACGGGCTGTGGGTGTTGTGTCCTTAGACTGCAGTAAAGCCTGTGACACCGTATCCCACAGCACCTCCTGGAGAAGCTGCAGCTCATGGCCTGGATGGTGTATCTGCAATGGGTAAAGAACTGGCTGGAGGGCAGATCTTTTTGCTCTCTACAGCTGTCTGAAAAGAGGTTGTTGCATGGAGGGTGTTGGTCTTCTCCTGAGTAGCAAATGATAGGATGAGAGGAAATGGCCTCAGCTTCTGCCAGAGAAGGTTCAGAATTGATATTAGGAAACATTTCTTCATGGAACAGGTTGTGAAGCAGCGGAACAGGCTGCCCAGGGACGTGGTTGAGTGGTTTAGACACCTGGAGGTGTCTAAAATATGTATAGATGAGGTTCTTAGGGACATGGTTTAGTGCTAGAGTTATGGTTAGACTCAATGATCTTATTGGTCTCTTCCAACTCAAATGATTCTATGATTCTATGACTCCATGCTTGAAGGGTTATTTCCCAGACTGTGGAGTGTTCGTTGGAGGTAGGAATCATAGAATCATAGAGTGTTGGAAGGCAGCTTCAAGGTCATCTAGTCCAACCCCCTGCCATGAGCAGGGACATCAACCAGCTCAGGTTGTTTAGAGTCCCATCCAGCCTGGGCTGGGATGTCTCCAGGGACAGGGCATCCACCACCTCTCGGGGCAACCAGTGGTCATGTGTAATCACCCACATTGTAAAAAATGTCTTTGACATGTCTGGCCTGAACC
The DNA here is from genome assembly GCA_901699155.2 of Streptopelia turtur. Taxonomy (NCBI): domain Eukaryota; kingdom Metazoa; phylum Chordata; class Aves; order Columbiformes; family Columbidae; genus Streptopelia; species Streptopelia turtur. The sequence goes on from CABFKC020000004.1 coordinate 279,988, forward strand.
TCCCCTCTTCTAGTTCAAAACCATCACCCCTTGTCCTATCACAACAGGCCCTGCTATGAAGTCTGTCCCCATCTTGCTTATCGGTCTCTTTTAAGTACAGAAAGGCCGCAATAAGGTGTCCCTGCAGCCTTCTCTTCTCCAGGCTTAACATCCACAACTCTCCCAGCCTGTCCCCCCATCAGAGCAGTTCCATCCCTCTGATCATCTTGGTGACCCTGCTCTGGACCCTCTCCAACAGGTCCATGTCTTTCCTGAACTGAGGGCTCCAGAGCTGGACGCAGGACTCCAGGTGGGGTCTCACCAGAGTGGAGCAGAGGGGCAGAATCCCCTCCCTTGACCTGCTGGTCATGCTCCTTTGGATGAAGCCCAAGATATGTTTGGCCTTCTGGGCTGCAAGCACACATTGCCGGCTCCAGTCCAGTCTTTCACCCACCAGTCCCCCCAATTCCTTCTCATCAGGGCTCCTCTCAATCCCTTCATCCCCAGCCTGTACTGATAGTGGGGGTTGCCCCAGCTCAGGTGCAAAGACCTTGCCTTTGGTCTTGTTGAACCTCAGGGGATTCACATGGGTCCACTTCTCATGCTTATCCTGGTCCTTCTTGATGGCATCTGTTCCTCAGGCATATCAGGAACACTGCTCAGTTTGGTGACATCCGCAAACTTGCTGAGGCTGCACTTGATCCCACTATGTCATTGATGAAGATATTAAACAGTACTGATCCCAGTGTGGACCCCTGAGGGACATCACTTGTCACCAGTGGCCATCCAGACATTGTGCCATTGACCACCACTCTCTGGGTGCGACCATTGAGCCAGTTCCTCACCCACAGAACAGTCCAGCCATCAAATCCATACCTCTCCAAATTAAAGAGAAGGATGTTGTGAGAGACCATGTCAAAGGCTTTACAGAAGTCCAGGTAGATGACATCCATAGCTCTTCCTTTGTCCACTGATGTAGTTACTCCATCTTAGAAGGCCACTGGGTTGGTCAGGCAGGACTTGCCCTTGGTTGAAGCCGTGCTGGCTGTCTCAAATCACCTCCCTGTCCTCCTTGTGCCTTAGCACAGCTTCTAGGAGGATCTGAGCCATGATCTTCCCAGGCACAGGTAAGAGGCTGACAGGTCAGTAGTTTTCAGGGTCCTCCGTTCTACAGCAGAGCAGAGAAACACTGCCACACAGTTCTAGATTAGAAGGTGGAGACTGGACATGAGGAGGAAGAAATGTCACTCAAAGGGCAGTGCTGTGGTACAAGAAATCATCCAGAAGGAGCAGGAGATCAGTCCATGTAATTGTGTTTCCAGGAACAGCATGAGAGTGGAGACACATCAGTCAATGTATGGAAATACCAGGGTGAGAGCAAGGGGAGGAAGCGAGATGGGTGTCTACAGCCTGCAGGGAAACAGACGCAGCTGTGGGACAGTGTAGGACAACCTGTGGTGGAGATGGCAAAGGGCACTGGCAAGGCTGGATGTCACCAAGAGAACCCAAGCCTTTGTCCCCTTGGCTATGGCCATTGCCTCTGCCACCAAGGCCTGTGAGGAGACATGTTGTCCTCAGGCACTGGGGCACCTCATGGCCTCCTTGCACACCCCCAGGAAGGCTGGGAACTGTCACCCCATTGTCCTTCACTCAGCACCACACAGCCCACATCCCCCTGCCCCAGGAAGAGCCCTGAGCAATGTGTGAGGGACAGGATCTGCCTTCCCAGGGGCTGGGGGTCAGGCCTTGGCCTCTCTGCTTCATCCAACTAAACCAGGGTTTTCTCAGCACCTCAGCTGCCTGCACGTTTCCCTTTGTTTATCTGCCATCATGGCCTCCAATTCTCTGCTCTAACGAGTCCCTGGGGAGGCTTTGCTGGTACTTACCCTCAGTGGAACTCATTAATACTTCAAGGAACTTAGTACTTTTTTCTTCTGGCTTTGACTTCTGGAAAGGTTTGTGCAGTCTCCTCTCAGTAATGTTCAAGGACTCAGCACCAAATGCACCATGGGGCTCATTACACTCAAGAAAGCTCTAACAAACCATGTCTCTTCTTGTAATTTCCTTCCAATCTTGTATAGTTAATTAGAGAGTTTTCTTTGTGTAATTATGGAGAAAGATTTCAAAAAGCTTCTGATAAAAAAGTCTTTCTATTGTAAAGGGTGTATTTTAATCCTTTTCAGTTTGGAGAAGGTGTGATTGCAGCATTGTCTGATGTTGATCCAGGGTCTCACCTAAGGATGTCTGGACTGGCTGGAGAAGCTGTCACCCCATTGTTTCTCTCATTGGCCCCCTGGGCCTTGCATCCCTTTTCCTCACACCAGACTTCACTGCATCTGCAGCTGGATGTGCCAGCTCCTTTGCACCAGCTCCCACCTGCTCTCCTTGGAGACCCAAGTGCACACAGCAAGGAGGGACTTTGCTTTACCCTTGAACAAACAAAATACAACTGATGAGAGTCATGATTAAAAGAAAACAGACTCCTCAACTGTATGCCAAGGACAAGCTGCCACCACTGAGGTTCACCTTCTCCAAGGCATAACCATGCAAGAAATGGTTTAGACAGAAAGGAAATCATAAAATAAACACAATAAAAGAGTTGTCTAAAGACAGAATTAGACAAACTACTGAAAGACAAGGAAGCTTTTAACTCCTTGAAGCTGAAAGCAGCAACTGGGCTGTTGACGAGTGTCTGAGTGATCCAACAGTAAGAGGAAGGGAAACCCAGAGAGCAATCGCAAGTGTTGTGTGCAGATCAGCTGCTGGAAATGGAACTTCAGACATGGTCAGTTTAGTCAGGGCAGGAGGAAATACCTGGAGGATGAGGGAGATCAGATGCACAGATAACAGAGAGAGTGCTGACAAGGCAAATGTAGTGGAGGATCAGAAGTTCTCCTCTTGCTCTTAATGCACATCCTGAAAAGTCTCATTTTGATCTAATGAGAAAACACTGATATTTAAAGTATTCAAAACAAAGAAAGGAGAATTACAACACCAACAACGTTTGATGTTTAAAGTTGCAAGAACACATTTCCTTCACTCTACATCTTTCAATTGGATTCTTTTTCCCTCCATTTTTAAGATATGTTCTCTAGATTTCTATCCTACCAAACCCTACAACATTAAGAAAGATAATCCTTGTGTCTTGCAGAGAGTCGAAGGCACCAAAGGATGCACAGCCATGGGCTGTCAGTGCCACTTTTTACCCTTGGCACACAGTGAGTCATGCTGGAAGCTGTTGGCCACTCTTGACTGATGGAGGAAAGAGGGATAAAAAGGTTAATTGAGATGTTCTCTTTTTAGATGGCCATGTTGACAGTGATCTCAACAAACCTGTGTTGTCTGCCTTTCTATGTGATCGTAAGGAAAAAATTATATTTATGTGTTGGTAAATATATAGTAAAATGTATAAGTGTGTCCAGTTATATCTCCTATCAGCACTCTCAAAGGAAGAATCTTTCTTCAGAGAAATTGCTGTTTTGATACTGTCTTTGTCACTCGCCCCCTGCCCCACTGGCCACTGGGACCAGGGTGCCCTCAGCCGCCTTCCTTGTGCTGACCATATCTTTGGAGAAGCCCTCCTGGGTGCCCTCCCCTTGCACAGCCATTTCAGCCACTGCTCAGCGTTGACTTTGCTGGCTCCATCCCTGCACCCCCAGGCCAGGTGTCTGTCTGTCTCCTGGGCAGCCTGTTCCCCTCCAGCCTCCCTGCACGTCCTTCTGCTGTTTGATCTAAGTCAGGGGGTCCCTGTTCATCCATGCTGACCTCTTGCCAGGCCTTGCTGGACTCCCTGGCCATCAGATTGGTTTCTTCCTGGGCTCTGAGGACATCGCCGCTGAACAGGGACTCACAGCCTGTTTGTTCTCCAGGACAACCAAAGCAGATCCTCCAGTAATGAAATCAGCTCTCCTGCAGGACTGCACTGTTGTTCTGCAGTTGTCTTGCTTCTCCACCATCTCATGGTTACTGCAGCCATGGCCGCTCTCATCCTTCACATCCCTGGCCTGATCCACATTGTCTGTCAGTAGGAGACCAGCCCTAGTCAGCTCATCCATGTTTGTCTCAAAATGCTGTATTCCACACCTGCAGGAGCCTCCTGGGTTGCTTGTGCCCAGCGCTGCTGCCGTCCCAGCAGACCAAGCCATGGTCCAACTTGCCATGTACTCGAGGACCTGTGACCATGAAGCTTCCTCCAAGGCAAGGCTCTGTGCACACCAGGCTCCCCTCTGCACAGAGCTCATCTCCACCTCCTCATCCACCTGCTTGCCTTCCCGAGGAGCCCTGACCACCCCTGGCTGCCCTCCCACCACTGAGCTGTCCCACCAGGGCTCTGCAGTCCCCATGGGGAGCACGGTGCTGCCTGCCCAGCAGAAACGACAGTGCTGGGTGGGAAAAAGGAGAGGCAGGTGCAGGGGAAGTGTCTGGAGGTTGGCTGTGAGGTGCCCCCTGGTGCCAGAAGAGGATGATGCAAGGTGAGGCATCATGGGAGGGAGGTAGATTTGGAAGTCACATCTTTGAGAACAACCCAACTGGGCACGCGGTGAGTCAGGCCTAGTGATGTCACCTGGATGCTGGAAAACACACCCAGAAGTGCTGAGAGCCTGGGAGACAGGAGATGCAGGAGAAGGGGAAGATGACATGGCTGGAGGTGGGTTGGATGCCACTTCTATTGCGGTTACCTGGGGGTACATGTAGGCAAAGCCAACATGGCTGGATTATCACTTGTGAGGTCACCTCATGACAGCAATGTGATTGGCCAGAGTTAGGCAGGTATGATGAGGTCATCAAGGATACCAGATGGGAAGGCTGCAGACAAATAACTGTGCCCCTGGTGAGGCCCTGCCCTGGGTGAAACCACCTGTACGTGCCATGGGAAACTGTGGGACCTGCATGAGAAGCTGAGGGATGTGAGGAGGGACCAGCAGTGTGGGCAGTTCCGTGTGTCCCAGTTGGGCCTCACAGGTGGCTGTGGATGTGACCAGGTTGGCCAAACGGCACAGACAGGAGCACTTCCCACAGTCTGGGCAGTCAAGTCTTGCAAGGCCATCAGTGCCTGGAGGAGCCAGCAGTGATGCCGCTGAAGTCCCAGAGGAACAAGGCAATGGCATCCAAACTATCAAATTTGAGTAGAAGTGGAAATAACCTGAGCCCACTGGGGAAAAACTAACTGATGATGGTTATGAATTGGGGAGGAGACTGGAGCAGAGAAAGCTGGATCGTAGAAGAAGCAGCCTGTGGAAGGGAAAGAAGGATTCAAGGGACCAGCTGCCCATGGGGAGGTGGCTGCTCAGTGCTGCTCTGGCCAAGCCCCCTGCCTGATCTCCATGGTCTGTACTGCTTACTAGACTGGTTTCAGCTGGGATAGAGTTACTTATCTTCACAGCAACTTGTATGAGTCCATTTTACATTTGTGATGGAAACAGTGTTGATCACACCCCATGTTTCAGTCATTGCTGAGCAGTGCTTGCACAGTATCGAGGGTTTTTCTGCTTCTCACACCAGCATGGGGGCCGGGGATGCACAAGAAACATGGAGGGGACATGGCTGGAACAGCTGAACCAGACTGACCAAAGGAATGTTTTACAACATATGATACCATGCTCAACAATAAAATCTGGGAGAGGAAGGGAGGGGAGGACATTCGGAATGATGGCGTTTGTCTTCCCAAGTAACAGTCACGTATGATGGAGCCCGTCTTTTCTGAAGACAGTTGAACACCCTCCTGGCAATGATGCAGTGAATGAATTCCTTAGTTTTTGTTGACTACATGCATAGATTTTGCTTTCCCTATTAAACTGTCTTTATCTCAACCCATGAGTTTTCTTTTGTGTTTCCGATCCTCTGCGTCATCCTGCTGTGGGGCAGTGAGTGACAGACTGTGTGGTGCTGAGCTGCCTGTCAGGGTTAAACTACAGAACTAATTAAACTGCTCCTGGCTCTTTGTTGTGTGAGTGGGCTCACTAGAGTGTGTGCGTTTGGGGGTGATGGTATGCACACATCTTCTTGGTCAATTCTAAGAGGCTAGCAAGGAGGAGGAGGGCCCCAGGATGTGGAGAAACCCAGGGTTAGGATGGCTAAATGGGTAATATCTCTGAGTCTGGGCTGACCCAAACCCCAGGTCCACACTGGAGGGACCACAGGAGCGTGTGTGAGACTGTGGGTAAGTTCTATCTGGGATGTACAGACCACTCGTGCAACCTTCACACCAGATCAGGGAGAACTGGACACGGTCAGTACTGGTGCTGGTGGTTGTGTAAGTGCTGCTGTTGGTGTGGTGGCTGTGAAGGTGCTGTTGCCTGTTGGAGCTGGTCTGTGTCAGATTGTCTGTGTCCATCTTTGTTTCCCTGCAGATACCTGGTTTAGTGTGACAAAGAGGATTTTTCTCTGGCTGCTGTTGGGGTGAAACTCCTGGGCTTGTTGTTGATATCAGCTTTAAAACAACAGCCAAATCTAGAGGAAATGCAAGGGAGAGAGATCAATTTATTACAGAGAGGCATTGAAAGGAAATAAAGAGGATAAAACAATAAATAGAGTACAGGTCTGCATTGGGATACAGTAGAAGTCATTTGTGTAGAGTCATTGAAAGTTTATCAGCATCAACAAACATCCATGAAATCCCTTTCCAAATGGACTCCTTGAGCTCCCTGTTCCTCATGCTGTAGATGAGGGGGTTCACTGCTGGAGGCACCACTGAGTACAGAACAGACACCACCAGGTCCAGGGAAGGGGAGGAGATGGAGGGGGGCTTCAGGTAGGCAAATGAACCAGTGCTGACAAACAGGGAGACCACGGCCAGGTGAGGGAGGCATGTGGAAAAGGCTTTGTGCCGTCCTTGCTCAGAGGGGATCCTCAGCACGGCCCTCAAGATCTGCACATAGGACACCACAATGAACACAAAACACATAGAAATTACACAGACACTAAACACAAGAAGCCCAAGTTCCCTGAGGTAGGTGCCCGAGCAGGAGAGCTTGAGGATCTGGGGGATTTCACAGAAGAACTGGCCCAGGGCATTGCCCTTGCACAGGGGCAGTGAAAATGTGTTGGCTGTGTGCAGCAGAGCATGGAGAAACCCAGTGGCCCAGGCAGCTGCTGCCATGTGGACACAAGCTCTGCTGCCCAGGAGAGTCCCATAGTGCAGGGGTTTGCAGATGGCAACGTAGCGGTCGTACGACATGATGGTGAGAAGGGAACACTCTGCACCAAGCAAGAAAAATACAAAGAAGACCTGGGCAGCACATCCTGCATAGGAAATGACCCTGGAATCCCACAGGGAATTGGCCATGGTTTTGGGGACAGTGGTGGAGATGGAGCCTAGGTTGAGGAGGGCGAGGTTGAGCAGGAAGAAGTACATGGGGGTGTGGAGGTGCTGGTCCCAGGCTATGGTGGTGATGATGAGGCCGTTGCCCAGGAGGGCAGCCAGGTAGATGCCCAGGAAGAGCCAGAAGTGCAAGAGCTGCAGCTCCCGTGTGTCTGTGAACGGCAGGAGGAGGAACTGGGTGATGGAGCTGCTGTTGGACATTTGCTGCCTGTGGGCATGAGGACCTGTCACAGGAGGAAAAGACAGTGACAAGTTAGGGGAGACTTCTCTGCAAAAAATAAACATGCTGTTTCTCATGGAAAACACCCTTCCTGATGGAGGGATTTTTCAGCTCATTCTCTCTTTCTACTAACTGAGAAAAACTCTTCATCACAGTTTAAAATACAGCTTGGGCATCTGGTTTCCATGAACAAATTTCTGGGGCAAAATCCACTGAACTGGTGTCAGAACAAAAACTGACCCGCATCCCCACCCCAACCCCAGAGAGCAAGAGCACAAGGGACACGTGGAGAAACAGGGAAGGACAGTGCAGTGCTACCAGAAAATAAAGCAAGGACAGAAAGGCAGATGGGCATGCTGTGGAACCTTCTCCTGACCCGGCTGTGCTGCTGCCACTCACATAATGACACTGGAGAGCAAGTACTTTTAGCACCTTATTTGTGTACCACATTGTGTACCACATTGCAGGAACCCTTCACCTGGAGGTTCAGCTGCTGAGGTGGAGACCTGGACCCCATGGCTTTGGGACAGAGGGTCTGCTGGGGAGGAGAGGAGACCAGGGGTTGCACTGGGAAATGTGTCTGCATTTCTGGAAGCCGTTAACTCTTACTGCCCACGTCTCTGCTGCCTGCAGCTGTGTCTCTGTCCCTGGTCTGCTCCCTGTCAGTGTCACAGACCCCGTCCCACCCGCTGTGTGCTCAGCTCTGTCCTGCTCACACCTCCTGGCACTGCCCAGGGGCAGCTCTGTGTGTGCAGGGGCTCAGGAGCAGCTCAGACAAGTCCTAACGAGAACTGGGGTCTCAGTGTCTTCTCCAAAGAGAAAATAAATCCCCATCTCCCACTGCACACCAAGACAACCAAGAGTGGAAAACTGAAAGCACAGACTCCTTCTCTTGTGGCTGTTCCTGTCTCGATGTCCTTGTTCAGAAGGACCCTCTGCCATGTCTGTGGTGTGATCTGGAGCTCTGAGCAGCCCTGACCCACACAGCCCCCTTCAACCCCACAAGCTCCCTGCCTGCCCTGCCAGGGGTTGCTCCTTCCCCCCACCGCTGCTGCCATGGGATCTCCCTGGGCAGGCTGAGCGCTGACCCTGGCAGGCGGCAGAGTCCCTGCCCCGGCACAGCCCTGGGGTGCAGGGACCCTGCTCTGCAGGACAGCCCTGGGCACCCCTGGGTGCTCACCCGGTTTCACAGCTGTTTAACATGGCCTGAAAAGAGACCCGTCCTTACAGATCCCACAAGCTGTGCCTGCGCCAGTTTCAGGAGATGCCTCCAGGAGCTACAGCTGCACTGCCCTGCACCCAGAGACTTACCACGGCAAGGGCTGCAAAGGTTTCTCCTCCAGTGAGCTCTCAGTCATCCTCCCAGTCCTGACCACCTTTAATCTCTCTCTGCCTTGCTTGTCTCCTGAGATCCCCAGGCAGAGCCCTCAGCCCTGCTGCACTTTGCAGAGGAGCTGCTCCTGGGCAGAGCTGTCTCTCTGCAGCGCTGCCGCTTCCATGAGCTCCCTGTGTCCCAGGAGCCCAGCCCAACTCAGCAGCACAGGAGCAGCCCAAGGCACTTTAATGACCCCTCTGGTGGGTTTGGTGCTGAGGCCATGAACCTCAGACCCTGGAGGAAGCTGATGAAACCTTTCAAGAAGTCAAAGTCAGATTCAAACTCCAAAGTTTCTTGTAATGTTGATGGGTCCCACTGAGGGACACAGCTGAGAAACAACATTCAGGTTTGGTTAGAGAAGAAAACTGGAGGCAGAGATGACAGGTCAGGGAAAGCAAAGTAAAGGTATCTCTGATGCTCAGTAAACCTGGATGTGTTTCATTACCCAAGGGGCCAAGGCCTGACCCCAAGCCCTGGGAAGGCAGATCCTGTCCCTCCCACGTTGCCCTGGGTCCTTCCTGGGCCAGTGTGATGTGGGGCTGTGCAAGGCTGGGGACAAGGAGGGTTTTGGAGCTCGTTGACAACATCTTCCTGACACGGGTGACTGAGGAGTCAGTGAGGTGAGGTGCCCTGTGGGACTTTGCACTTATAAACCAGATAGAGTTGGTCAGGATGGAACAGTCAGGGATGGGAAAGTGGAGCTGAGGCTCCTGGGAGATGATCACAAGGCCAAGAGCAGGATTTCAGGAGAGCAAGCTTTGGCCTGCTGAGGGACCTGCTTGGGTCCTGTGGGATATGACCTTGGTGTCTGCAGTGCTTTTCTCTCCCATTTCCTCCCTCCTCTCTCCCACCTGCTGCTGTGCAGCGTTTTTTACCCTTTCTCAAATACAATATCCCAGAGGTGCTGCCAGCATCACTGAGTGGCTCAGATTTGGCCAGGAGTGGGTCCATCTTGGAGCAGCTGAAATCGGTTCTGACATCGGTCAAACTCCTGTTGTCTTCTTAGAGAGGTGACAACTGTAGCACATCAACACCTACCCCCAGTTCCAAGAGTTTGTCATGTAAACCCAATAGAGAGTGACAATGTGTTGGGTGTTACAAACTACATGATCATGTAGAAGAAATGGAAAAGATCTTCTGTCAGCAACTCAAGGAGGAAGTCTCCAGTCAATGAGCAGGTTCCTATGGGGAACTGTAATTGCTCTGATATTCACTGGCCTGACAAAGTGGCAAGTGCCAACAGTCCAGAGGATCTTGGGCCAACTGCTTAACATTTCTGCATCGTGGGCCAATGAGAGTGATGCTCACCTGGATCTGGAACTGGGAAACAAGGAAACCCTGGTGAGGGATGTGAACATCAGTGTCCACCTTGGCTGTTGTGACCAGGACACAGTGGGGTCCCAGGCAGCAGAGGAGAGGGAGAAAGGCCAGCAGCAGCGCACAGGCTGGTGCACTCCAGAGGAGAAGACTTTGTCAAACTGGGGGGGCTGATTCAGGTGGTGCCATGGGAAGCAGCTCAGAAGGGTGAAGGAGCTCAGGAAATCTGATCAGCCTTGTCCGAACAGGCTGCTCCAAGCACAAGAATGATCTATCTGAGAACCAGTGAAATGAAGCATTTATCTCGTGAGGGTGTTTGTCTGAACCGATGGAGCTCCAAGGCAAAAAGGCAGCACACAGGAGGTGGAAGCAGGGGAAGCTGTAAAGGAGGAATTTAGAAACCTTGGCCATGGATGCAGAGAATATGCCAAAGCTGCCCTGGACTTGATACCTGCAGGGGAGGCTGAGGGCAGCAAGATGAGCTGACACAGCTTCCTTATAAAAAAAGACCAGGGTAACATAGACCTGCTGCTGAACTTTGTAAGAAGAAGTATAGACAGGGTGATCATGGGCCTGCTGCTCAACTTCTTAAGAGTAGAATCAGACAGGGCTGAGGTTCTTCATGGCTTCTTTGCCTCCCTCTTCACCAGCAAGGTCTCCTGGGACTTTGCTCCTGAAGGCGGGGGTCTGGAGAACACCCAGCAGTGGATGGGGCTCAAGTCAGGGGTCACCTGAGCAAACTCAGACACCATTACAGAACAGGAGATGGGTCACTTGACCAGCTCCCTGAACACAAGTATTGCTGTGCTGTGCCACCTGAGATTCCCAGGAACACCCACCTCTTGATCCAGAGGAGTGTGACTCCTCTTGAGCTGTCCTGGCCTTTCCCCTCACTCATATGGTGATTTAGTTACCCACTTTTCTGACATATTCAGTCTTTCCTAGGAGACTTTCCACATCAATATGAACTCTAGGCTGCTGATGCCACGTGTTCTGGAAAGGGAGGGAAGGGTGAGCAGGGAAGGAAACAGAAGAAATTTGGCTTTATTGTTATTTATTATGGAAATGGTTGCTGTTTGGCTGTTCCTGAAATCTCCCTAATCATCCACACCAGACTTGAAGCCTTTAGGAAAATGATGCACACAGCCTTGCCTTGTAAGAGCATTTTAAATGTTAATGAGCCCTATGGTGCCATGATCCTGAACTGCAGATACTGAAACAATGAACAAACCTCTAATGAAGTGAAAGGCAGAAGCAAACCCTAAGTTTCTGAGGGTGTTTGGGACCCCATGAGGGCCATCAATGACACAGCTATGAAGGAAACAACCAGTGCAGGTCCCTGTCCCTGGAAGGTGGTGAGGGGAAGACTTGGAGACAATGGTTCCAGGTGGTGAGGGCCATGTGGAGGTGGCTCTGATGCCATGTCAGCCCTTGATGCTTGTTCATCACCAGAATGGCAGACTCCTATCCCTTTGGACCAGGTGGATTTTTCTCCAATGTTTTTCAAGGCTTTGCCTGTGGTCAGTGTGAGTGTTTTGTGTTTTGGGGGTGGTGTTTATGTCAAATGCTGTTGCTTTAACTGCAAGGCTCTTGTTTTCTGTGGAGTTGGAAATGCCCGTGAGTTCCTCACAACTCATTCAGCTTCTTTCATTCACCTGGCAACGGTCACCAATCACCTCAATGTCCCAGTCCCACACTTGCTCGAATCCTCTGTTTGGATCCACACCCCATCACTGCAGGAGGTTCATGCATCCACCAGGCCCATGGATGATTCCTGAGGACGATCCAAGTGTGGGCAGTGTAAGAGAGGAGCAGAGCAGGGTCAGCTCATGGGCCATGACTGAGCACAGCCACCCCAGCAGCAGCCATTCCCCATCTCCCAGGCACAGCCATGCCCATAGGATGGAAACGTCACTGCCATACATGAGTAGCCCAGAGAGGCCTTTCTTCCTTCCATATTCCCAGGAAAATCTTCCTCCTCTTCCTCCTGCACCTGCAGACATCAACTGCTTTCCATTTCTGGGCTCAGACATGGCTGGAAGGGTTCACTGAAGCCATCAGCCATCTCATTGCTTCTCCCTGACATGCCCTGACCCTCTCCCACACCTACAATGGCCAATCATGGCTGCTCAGGCCTCCCACTCTTCAGAAGAGGCCTCGAGCTTCTTGGTTCTTCCTGGTGCTTATTATAAACTTCCTCGCTCTCTCCAGAGTTCACGGTGAGCTTTCTTGTCCATAACAGCCCCTTTATGACCATGTTTCACTAAATGGTTGTGTTTTTATGATCATTTGTGCAGAAAGGGCAGTCACAGGACAGCACCCAATATGTCAAAACTGATGCTGAGTGAAATGGTGCGTTCATCATTTACAATTAGTATTCAACACTTGTGCATCTAATTAGATAATTTCAGGACTGTAGGTGAAGAGGCAGATATATGAAGAGCACTTAGAAGATGTGATAGAAGAATATTCCAGTTGATAATAGAGAATCATAGAATTATTTCAGTTGGAGGAGACCCTCAGGACCATTGAGTCCAACCACAACCTAAATCTAGCACTGAACCGTGTTTCTAAGAACCTCTTCTAAATGCCTTTAAAACACCTACAGAGATGGTGACTCCAGCACTGCCATGGGAAGCCTGTTCCACCACATGACAATGCTTTCCAGGAAGAATTGTTTTCCTAATATTCAATCTAAACCTCCCCTGGCACAACTTGAGGCCATTTCCTCTTGTCCTATCACTTGCTACTTGGGAGAAGAGACCAACCCCCTCCATGTTCAACCTCCTTTCAGGCAGTTGTGGACAGCGAGAAGGTCTCCCCTCAGCCTCCTCCAGCTGAACCCACCAGTTCCCTCAGTCCTCCTCATCACACTTGTGCTCCAGGCACTGAGCAGCTTCGTCGCCTCCCCTGCACTCTCTCTAGTGCCTCAATGTCCTTCTTATGATGAAGGGCCCAAACCTGAACACAGCATTCAAGATGTGACCTCACCAGCACTGAGAACAGTGGCACAATCACGCTAGTCCTGCTGGCCACACCATTCCTGCTACAAGCCAGGATGGTGGTGGCCCTTTTGGCCCATCTGGGCATACAGAGGCTCATGTTCAGCTGCTGTTGATCAACACCCCCTGACCCCTTTCCACCAGGCAATTTTCCAGCCACTCTTCCCTGAGCCTGGGGCTTTTGTGACCCAAGTGCAGGACCCGGCACTTGGTCTGGTCAAACCTCATACAAATGGCCTCAGCGCAATGATCCAGAGGGTCCAGATCCCTCTGCATGGCCTTCCCACCCTCCAGCAGATCAACACTCCCACCCAACTTGGTGCCATCTGCAAACTTAATGAGGGTGCACTCGATCCCCTCATCCACATCATTGATAAAGCTTAAATAGAACTGAGTCAAATACTGAGCCCTGGGGACACCACTTGTGACCGGACGCCAACTGGATTTAGCTCTGTTCACCACAATTCTTTTGGTCCAGCCCTCCATTGCACATTCACCATCCAGGCTACGAGCTGCAGCTTCTCCAGGAGATGCTGTGGGATACGGTGTCACAGGCTTTACTGCAGTCTAAGGACACAACACCCACAGCCTGTGTGGCGGATTCACTCCCCACGACAGACTTTCCCTCATCTGCTCAGCCGGTCACCTTGTCACAGAAGGAGATCAGGGTGGTCAAGCAGGACCTGCCTTTCATCAAGCCATGCTGATTGGGCCCGATTGCTCCTCTCGTGTGTGTGACCTCACAGTCCTTTCCCAGCCATGTTCCTGCTGTTGGCCAATCCACTGCAGAGGCAGAAGTGACCTCACAGTCCCCTCCACACCCATTGGTTCCTACTGGACTATGAGTTCCTGAGACACAAGTGACCACACGACATTGTACCCACCATCACCCTCCTTATGGTCCAGTGTGTGAGAAGATCAAAGTGAGCTGCTTTGATCAAATGTATCCAATAGATTTCCTATCAAGGGTTTGAGTGGAGAAACGTTCCTCAGAGGAGCTGCTGTATTTACTCTGGGGCATTTTACATCTCTGCTTCTGCCTCTACTTTTGTTCTCCTTTCTCTGTCTATTCTGACGTGAAAGAGCTCTCCATGGAAAAGATTCATGGAATCCTACAATAACCCACGTTGGAAGAGACTCCTGAACACCATCTCTATCCCACTGACCTTTATGGCACCCCAAGGAATAGCTGATGGCATTTGTGCTTCCTTGGGTTCATCTCACCACATGCACACAGTGGACATGCACATGATGTATATGTTTGCAACTCATCTGCACAATGAAAACATGGGCTTTTGACCTAGTGTTTCATAGAATCATAGAATGTCCTGACTTGGAAGGACCCACAAGGATCATGGAGTCCAACTCCTGTCCCTGCACAGGACACCCCGTGTGTCTGAGGACGTTGTCCAGTCTCTTCTTGAACACTGTCAGGTTGGGGCCGTGACACCTCCCTGGGGAGCCTGTTCAGTGCCCAGCACCTCTGGGTGAAGAACCTTTTCCTCATGTCCAACCTGAACCTCCCTTGACATACCCTTCTTCCATTCCCTTGGGTTCTGTCATTGGTCACCACAGAGAACAGATCAGTACCTTCCTTTCCTTCTCCCCTTGTGAGGAAGCTGTAGCCACCATGAGGTCTCCTTTGAGTCTTTTCTTCAGCTCTGATGCTCAGAAACCCCTTGGTTTGCTTTCTGAAGCAGAAAGGAGACCCATGACCTCCAGGCAATGGGAAGGGGGATCCTGTCCCTCACACACAGCTCAGGGCTCTTCCTGGGACCGTGGGATGTGGGTGTGCAAGGCCCAGGGAAGGACAACACTGGGACAACAACTTCCAGCTTCCCCATGGGGCTGCAAGGAGGCAGCGAGGCCCCAGTGCCATGAGGAAAACATGTCTTCTCCTGGGCCTCAGTGGCAGAGACAACTGCCATGGCCAAGGGGACACAGACCTGGGTTCTGTGGGTCCCTTCCAGCCTTACAGAGCCCTTTGCCATCTCCACCACAGGCTGTTCTACACGGTGCTACCCCTGCCCCTCTTTCCCTGCAGGCTGCAGACACCCATCTCGCTTCCCCACCTGCTCTCACCCCAGCATTTCTGCACCTTCACTGCTGTGTCTGCACCCTCACTGGCTGCTCTTTGGCACACAAACCATGGGCTGATCCAGACTACCTCTGGGCGACCTCTTGCACCACAGCACTGCCCTTCCGGTGACATTTCTTCCTCCTCATATCCATTCCTCACCTTCCAAGTAGACTTCTTTTTTCTCTTTCCTGCTTCTTCCCACTATCAAGAAAAGCTCGACCATCTCATAAACTGCCCTTCATGCAGGGAACCCAAACCGTTAGGCTTCTTGTGGTCTTTTACCTGACCAGAGAGAAGTCACCTCGCCATGATCTTCTAAATCCCATGAGTGCTGCTGGCCTTTCAGCTTCTCTGACAGACACGACCATGTCCCTGCCGATGTCCCGTCATGTTCTCAGGTGGGATGGACATGACAACCAGTCTCTCTTCCTGGGTAAGTGTCCTGGTTTTGTTAAAAACAAGTTTCTCTTTCAGTGAATTTTGCCTGTCAGCTAAAGCCTTCATATTAACTGCATTTTCCTGGAGAACCAGACACATGTTTTGGTAATCCTAGCAATGGAATGCAAACTTTTTGATAAGCATGGATGGACATCTCGTGAGAGGGGCGACCAGAAACAAGTGACTAAGAAACTGACCAACTGTGTATAACATTCCATTCACGTGAATACTTCATATAAAAGTGGGAGATCACGAGGATCTCGTCCTTTTTTTCCTTATGGCCGACATTAGGAGAGGACCTGGCTAGTCGTCCCTGCGAACTGAGGCCTAGTGAGAGACTGAATCCAGCTCCGCTTGGTTTCAGAGTCTAATCCAGGACTTTGGGTGCCAGCTCTGCAGCTGCTGAGACTTTCAAGTTTGGTTTTGTATATTTTGTATTATTTTCTCTATTCTTATTAGTATCATTAGTAAAAAATCTTTAATTTTTTTCCAACTCTCTTCTCTCTGTCCTTCTTTCCCTCCCGATCGCCTGTGCTGAGTGGAAAGGGGGAGAGGGAGGGGCAAAAGGGGGAAGTGGGGGGGGAGAGGAGGTTAACAATACATCTGCCAGGGTTTTATTGTTTTATTGTCACCCCGCAATCTTAACCCTCGACAATACCACAGGTAGTACAAAGTGTACAAAATCAGGCAGAGAACCTAATGATAGAATTAATCAGAGACTTTGCGTGAACACAAAATATCAGTAGCATCACTGCCTGCCTTCCCATACCAAAATCAGCTGAGGACCCAGTACAGTGGGGAATAATCGCTACTACCTTACCAGATATAAACAGAACTGGTAAGATAGCATGTGAATCCCACACTGAAATAGAAGAAGTCCCAACTGAACAAAGGATAAGAGAACGACAAAAATGGAAAAAGCCAGGACACAGGGCAGATTGTTTAAAATTACCTAAAGCAAGGTATATTACAATAGGACGATTCCACGATGTAGGATGGTGCTTCTATGACAAGTGGACCACTAAAATAGTTAATCAAAAGGTTGAACAGACCTACTGGGAATGCAAAGATCAGGATAACAAAAACATAACTGAATTATGGAACAATATGTGGACATTAAGTATTGTATAACAATACCAATACAGTGAAGCAATTCCATGGTGCATACAGTGGTCCGATGTAACAGAAGGAATGACAGTACCATGGTGGAATTGCTCACGGGTGATAACTTGTCAAACAGACATTAAAGAGATACCTTTGTCCATTGTCAAAGTAGCAGTGATTACAGGCTGCATTTGTCGGAAACAATTAGACTCACAGGCAGCCTTTAGAATTGGCATTGATAAAGACAAAATTGACTGTAAAGGAGTTATAGGCAGTATGGGACATTTAGTTTGGGCCTTAAGTAATGGGACCTGGACTACACATTTGCCAATGGGAGGACCAATTAGAGAAATTACTTTGGGGCTGCCAACACTATGTCCCATTTGGAAAAGGTCACCTTTGAAAAATAGGCAAGAACTTTTATAGGTCAGACATAAACGAGAAATAAACGAGGATGATGTGTGGCATGAACCATCAAGCAGTGTTAAATTTGGCTGGGCACTAGAATCTTTCTTTGCACCAATTGCAGCCTATAGGAATAGAGAAATGATTGATAAATTGATCAGGCAAATGGATCGATTGGCCAGAATAACTAAAAAAGGGTTTTCAGGATCTTAATATACAATTACAAGCTATGACTAAAATGACCTTGCAGAATAGAATGGCACTCGACATAATGTTATTGAAAGAAAATGGCATCTGTGGATATTTGAAAGACAGAATCGATTACTGCTGCATCCATATTCCAGACGTAACTTCAGAGGTTGAGAAAGACATCTCCGAGCTGACCCAAACAGAAGTGAAGCTGCAAAAGGAAAGACAAGATGCAGAACAGAGCTGGATAGGAGCTCTGTTGAATAAATTCGATTTAGATTTAGGAGGATGGGTACATTCATTACTAGAAAGTGTAGTTGTACTTGCAATTGTGATTGTTCTTCTTTGTTTGTTGTATGTGGGTATTAAGTGCATAATTAGTCAAACAAATGCTAGGAATAATCGCATTTTCAGTATCCTGAGTAGGAATTATGCTAATCCTATATTTGATATCCCTCCAGCTTATGAAGAGGCACGACTGGAACTATCACACCTGAAGGGAATTACCAATCAATAATCGAAGAAATTGATTGAGGTGAAAATGCATTGTCTAAGAATAGAAAAGCATTTTCAAAGGGGGGAAATGTTAGTAAGCGGACCAGTTTTACAAAATGTTCCTGGAAGGATGAATCAGTTTTGTAAACTGTCCCTGAGAGGATGTTCAAGCATATCGTGTTCGAGTACACTCCTATCTTAACAACCTAGCTTTTATCTTAGCCTAAATACGTATAGAGTGAGGACACTGCACATGATCAAAATAGTTCCAAGATGTAGCAATTGATGTTGTAATCAATATTGAGTAACCGTTACGTATCTTAATGAATATATGAATATGTATGTGAATGGACTGTATAAATACTGTGTAACTTAAACTGACCAGCGAAGCCAGCTTTGGGTGCGAACCCCTGGTTTCCCAGCGCTGAAATAAAGCACCGCATATAACTACGCCCGTGGTTATGTGTCCTGATTGCTAACATTTTGGCGACCCAGATGGGGACATCGTGGGCTGCTGAGGCGAATCGCGTCTCGATCCTGCTCCGGCTAGCACTGAGGTATTCTTGGGGAGTGCATCAGACGTGACCGACCCTCTGCTGCTCATGATGGACCTCTGACTGGTAAGAAGGTGCTTTATCTGGATTAGTGGGTACCCACCTGGTCTGGTAGCCTGCTGGTCAGGCATCTGGTAGCCTGCCGGTCAGACGCGGCGAAAGCCACGCTCGGTTGGGCAGGGAGCTCCCGGGGTATTGCCTAGGCAGCCGTCCGTCAGACAGAGGGAAACCTCTGCAGGCTCGGCATCTCGTCTGGTTATTTGTGCGCACCTGGTCTGGTTATTTGTGCTGCTCAGCACCTGGTCTGTAGTTCTGGTGATTTAATCTGTATTTACTGTTGAAACCGTGATTTGATCCTGTTTACTGTTGTTCTGGTAACGTTACCTGTGTTATCTTTCTGTGTTAGTTATCTGTATCCTTCTGTGTTGATATGTCCAATTCAAACGTATTGCCTCAAATTGCTTTCTGAAACATTAGAAGGAGGCTGAGCTTGGACAGTTTATGCATAAAAAGAAGTGTAATTGTGATCTGTTTGCATATTTGAACTCGGTATTCAGTTTGCGTGTCTGAGCTCAGTATTTTAGTTTGTATGTTTATATTTGGTACCAAAAGAATTTGTTTGGGGAAATAATTACAAAGTAAGAACCGGTTCCATTACTAAAGTGCCACCTTGCTCCCCTTCAGATGCATCTGTACACATGAAAGTAAATTGAGTTAGCTGTATTGCAGTTAGTGTTGTTCTGCGGATAGACTGATTTGGATCTAAAATTAATGTCAGGGATTGATGCTTAATATGCTGTTTATTGACATCTGTAAGAAGTTACAAAAGGTAGGAGCTGAGAGATGTAACTATTGTTCAGCTAACTGGAATTACATATAAAGTTTATAATCGCAGGAATTAAATGAAGAGAGAAAAGGGCAAAAGGAGTCTAAACCTGTGCCCGGCAGCTTCTCCTTGATAAACTGTGGAGGAAAAAAAAAAAAAAAAAAATGTGAAAAGTGGGGGGAGCGGCGGCTGCTAGAGTTGGAGCTACAGCTCCTCTCCTCCGGGCTCGCCGCCCGCAGAGGATGAAGCAGGGGCGGGATCACCAAACGTAATAGCACCCCTGCGGCAGGCAGTAGGTGTGGGGGGTAACCAGTCTATGTAAAAGTTCCGTTTTCGCCAGGGGATTCAGTAATCTGAAAGCAATCGGCTGGTCCTTATTGGGAAGATCCAGATAAGGTTGCAATAATTAAGATGATAATTAAAATGCAGAATCCTGATTGGGATGATTTACAAGTGATTTTGGATACATTAATGGACCCTACAGAAAAGATATGGTTATACAGGTTGCGAGGGATTAAGTGAGATAAGATATTCGGAATGGGAAAGTAGAGGCTAACGTTGATGAGAACTTTCCAAAAGAAGATCCCCGATGGAATTATAATACAGGAGGCGGGTTATGCCGTCTCCGGAGGTATCAGGATTGGTTATTGATTAGCATTCAAACTGCTATGCTGAAGCAAATGAATTGGTCAAAATTGTATAAAGTGATGCAGGAAAAGAATGAGTCTCCCTCGGCCTTTTAGAAAGATTAAAAGAAGCTGCCAAAACCGGGATGTAAAATTTTTAGTAGACACAGGGGCTACGTAGTCTGTACTGAATTCCTTACAGGGGACGGTAGGTCACAGAACTACAACAATTGTTGGTGCCACAGGGAAGGAGGAGGTACGGCCATTCCTACAACCCTTGGATTTGTGTTTTGGAGAAAAGGAACTAACCCACAAGTTCTTATATGTTCCAGACTGTCCAGTTTCCCCTTTTAGGACATGGATTTATTGACCAAATTGGATGCCGTAATAACATTTGAGGATGAAAACCTGGTAATGAAAATTCCAGAATCTAAGGTAGGACAAATTCTGTTATTAAAAGAAAACCTGGTAGTGAAAATACTGCAAGCAGTGGAGGAGGCTGTGATTCCTATGGTATGGGAGACTGACATACCTGGGAAATCAAAAACAGCCCAGCCTGTAAAAGTGGAACTGAAGGAAGATGCCAAGACAGTACAGTTGAGGCAGGACCCACTGAAACTAGAAGCTAGGTTAGGAATAGTACCTCTAATTGAAAAATTCTTGAAATATGGTATTCTAGAGGAATGTGAATCAGAATATAATACTCCAATTTTTCCAGTAAAGAAACCTGATGGTAGTTATCGATTAGTCCAAGATTTGCAGGGCTGTAAACCAGATCACTAAGGACATTTATCCAGGTAGGTTGCAAATCCATATACCTTGTTAACATCTGTGAAAGAGAAATATAAATAGTTTACTGTACTTGATCTGAAAAGATGCCTTCTTCTGCATACCCCTTGACCATGAAAGCAAAAAGCTATTTGCCTTTGAATGGGAGAAATCTACACAATGGGAGGAAAACTCAATTAACCTGGACACGCCTTCCACAAGGGTTCAAGGAATAGCCCAACCATCTTTGGAAATCAGCTAGCCAAGGAACTCGAGGAATGGACTACAAAGGGTCATATCATGATCCCTCGACAATGGTATTTGTTGCTACAATATGTAGATGATATTCTGATTGCGACTGAGACGCGAGACTCTGCATCCAGGTAACAATTGAAATATTGAACCAATTGGGAATGAACGGGTACAAAGTATCGAAAAATAAAGCTCAGATTGCATCCGAGACTGTGATCTATTTAGGATGCGAAGCTCTCTCAAGGACAGCGAAAGGCTAAGCCTGAACAGGATACATGCTATTTGTGCTATTCCAGAACCACAAAACTTACATGAGTTGAGATCTTTTTAGGAATGACAGGATGGTGCAGACTCTGGATTATGGACTATGGGTTGATCGCCAAACCTTTGTATGAAGCACAAAGGAATAAAACATTCAAGTGGGGAAAGCCACAACGTGAGGCCTTCCAAAAGCTAAAACAGGCTTTGATGCAGGCATCTGCTTTGGGGCCTGCCGGACTTGAGCAAAGACTTCCAGTTGTTTGTACACGAGTGACAAAGACTTGCCTTGGGAGTATTAACCCAACGACTAGGATCCTGGAAAAGACCTGTTGGCTATTTTTCCAAACAGCTAGATCCGGTAAGTGCTGGGTGGCCGGCATGCTTACGGGCGGTAGCTGCTACAGTAATGCTGATCCAGGAGGTCCGAAAACTAACTATGGGAAAAAGGATAGAAGTGTTTGTATCCCATATGGTTGACAACAGGTATTGGAACAAAAGGGGGGGGCCATTGGCTTTCCCCAAGCAGAATGATGAAATACCAGGTAATTCTGACAGAACAAGATGATGTTGTTCTAAAAACTACTAACCTAATGAATCCTGCTGAGTTTTTGGGTGCAGGTACAGAAGAAGGAGACCTGGAACATGATTGTGTGGAAGTTATCGAATACACCCATACAAGTCATCCTGATTTGAGAGACACCCCGCTGGCAGATGCGTTCGGAGTTGTTCAGGTGCATGGAGCCCTTTGGAAAGAGCGGGGACTGCTCTCTTCACAAGGAACAAACATTAAATACCAGAAGGAAATACTGCACTTGATTAATGCCATTCAGAAACCATCACAAGTTGCTATAATGCACCGTAAAGCTCATCAAAGTGGAACATCGAAAATTATTTGGGGAAATCGGCTTGCTGATCAAACAGCTCGGTCGGTGGCACGGCAAGTGAGAACAATGGTGGGTCTTGTCTCCCAGAAGGTAAGAGCAATTGATTTATTACCTTCAGAGCCACCTAAATATTCCATAGCAGATGAAAAACTGGCAAGCCTAGTAAGAGCCAGCAAGAATAATTCTGGGTGGTATGTAACCACCAATGGACAAGTTGTGGTGCCAACCACTGTTATGAGAGGACTACTTCAGACGGAACACCAGAAGTGTCACTGGGGTGCAGAGGCATTGGTAACTTATCTAAGAAAACAAATTATGTCGGTCCAGATGTTAACAATGGCAAAGTCTATTACAGCTAAGTGTGAAATTTGCTTGAAAAATAATCCTCTAGTAAAAAGAAAAATAGAAATGGGGAAAATTAAGACAGGCATGCAACCCAGGGATTATTGGCAAATAGATTACACGGAACTCCCCGAACTCG
>CABFKC020000005.1:0-94237 GCA_901699155.2 Streptopelia turtur
GCCTGGGTAAACAAAGTTCAGGAGGATAAACAAAGTTCAGTTCCTGGGTAAACAAAGTTCAGTTCCCCGAGATAACGGGGAAGTCACATACCAGAAACCACAGAAGGGGATGGCTCATTATGTATGCTGGGATGGGCTCATTATGTATGCTATCAAATCGTGTTTGACGAGTAGGCATAATTAATAGAACTGCTTTATAAAGGTCTCTGCTATAAATAGAATTGCTATTAACAGAACTGCTTATAAGGGTCTGCTATAAATAGAATTGCCATAAATAGAACTGTTATAAAGGTCTGCGCTCTGCATTTGCTATAAAAGCCGGAGCCTTGCGTCAATAACGAAGTATGCTTATCATTCACATTGAATTGGCTGCATTTTTTCCTCCGTCGCCGCGGGCCAGAAACCCATGCCGGGGTCTCGATCCCCGACAAATTTTGTCTTTATCAATGCCCAATTTTAAAGGCTGCCTGTGAGTCTAATGTTTCCGACAAATGCAGCCTGTAATCACTGCTACTTTGACAAGTGGACAAAGGTATCTCTTTAATGTCTGTTGACAAGTTATCACCCGTGAGCAATTCCACCATGGTACTGTCATTTCTTCTGTTACATCGGACCACCGTATGCACCATGGAATTGCTTCACTGTATTGGTATTATTGTATAATACTTAATGTCCACATATTGTTCCATAATTCAGTTATGTTTTTGTTATCCTGATCTTTGCATTCCCAGTAGGTCTGTTCAACCTTTTGATTAACTATTTTAGTGGTCCACTTGTCATAGAAGCACCATCCTACATCGTGGAATCATCCGTATTGTAATATACCTTGCTTTAGGAAATTTTAAAACAATCTGCCCTGTGTCCTGGCTTTTTCCATTTTTGTCGTTCTCTTATCCTTTGTTCAGTTGGGACTTCTTCTATTTCAGTGTGGGATTCACATGCTATCTTACCAGTTCTGTTTATTTCTGGTAAGGTAGTAGCGATTATTCCCCACTGTACTGGATCCTCAGCTGATTTTGGTATGGGAAGGCAGGCAGTGATGCTACTGATATTTTGTGTTCACGCAAAGTCTCTGATTAATTCTATCATTAGGTTCTCTGCCTGATTTTGTGCACTTTGTACTACCTGTGGTACCTGGGTACTTTCATTACTATCTACTGCTCTTCGTGGCCTAATTTGCAATTCCATTCGAATAGTCTCATTTTTGCATTTATAAATTTTCCATGCATCGGGCGAGCTTTCCCACTGTCTATCAGGGGCCTTGTGGAATAGAGTAGCACTTCCCTCTCCAATTTTCAAAAGCACAAAAACTCAGGGTATAACCAAAACCAAAGCTTGGTAATGCAAACCAGGCATTATTGTGATGTAATCTTGAGTGTGGTTGGACCTAGGATATGTGATTACCACGCTCTTGGAACCTTCTTCACACAGGTGTAATGTATCCAGGAGTCTACTCCGGCAACTTTAACTGCGGTAAACGTGGTCAAGAGTACTTGGTAGGGTCCGTCCCAATGTTCTCTCAAAGGCTCTTCGTTCCAGTTTTTCACATATACAGTGTCCCCAGGTTCTATATTATGTACTGGATTTTCAAGTGTCAGGGGTCGACTCCACACTAATGCAGATCGGAGTTGATTCAGTGTCCTGCCAAGAGACAACACATAATTGTACAGGTCCTGATTACCCTTTATGTGGACCTCTGGATTTGGGTTTGGTGCTTCATAGGGTTTGCCATACAGAATTTCGTATGGACTTACTGACATTCCACCCTTAGGTTTTATCCTGATACGCAACAATGCTATTGGTAAGGCCTGTGACCATTGAATCTTTGCCTCCTGACAGACCTTACTAAGTTGTCTTTTTAAAGTTTGGTTCATTTTCTCTACCTGTCCACTGGACCGGGGCCTCCAAGGAGTATGCAGATCCCACTGAATCCCTAAACATCTGCTAAACTCCTTCACCAGTTGTGTCACAAAATGGGGCCCCCTATCGGATGATATTCCTATTGGTACCCCAAATCTAGGGATTATTTCTTTTAATAACCATTTCACAGTTTCTTTTGCTTGGTTGGTGCGACAAGGGAAGGCTTCTGGCCTTCCAGAAAAGGTATCCACCACAACGAGTAGATATCTATATCCACGAGTTCGGGGGAGTTCCGCGTAATCTATTTGCCAATAATCCCTGGGTTGCATGCCTATCTTAATTTTCCCCATTTCTATTTTTCTTTTTACTAGAGGATTATTTTCAAGCAAATTTCACACTTAGCTGTAATAGACTTTGCCATTGTTAACATCTGGACCAACATAATTTGTTTTCTTAGATAAATTACTAACGCTTCTGCACCCCAGTGACACTTCTGGTGTTCCGTCTGAAGTATTCCTCTCATAATAGTGGTTGGCACCACAACTTGTCCATTGGTGGTTACATACCACCCAGAATTATTCTTGCTGGCTCTGAAGGTAATAAATCAATTGCTCTTACCTTCTGGGAGACAATACCCACCATTGTTCTCACTTGCCGTGCCACCGACCAAGATGTTTGATCAGCAAGCCGATTTCCCTCAATAATTTTCAATGTTCCACTTTGATGAGCTTTACAGTGCATTATAGCAACTTGCGATGGTTTCTGAATGGCATTAATCAAGTTCAGTATTTCCCTCTGGTATTTAATGTTTGTTCCTTGTGAAGAGAGCAGTCCCCGCTCTTTCCAAAGCGCTCCATGCACATGAACAACTCCGAAAGCATCTGCCAGCGGGGTGTCTCTCAAATCAGGATGACTTGTATGGGTGTATTCGATAACTTCCACACAATCATGTTCCAGGTCTCCTTCTTCTGTACCTGCACCCAAAAACTCAGCAGGATTCATTAGGTTAGTAGTTTTTAGAACAACATCATCTTGTTCTGTCAGAATTACCTGGTATTTCATCATTCTGCTTGGGGAAAGCCAATGGCCCCCCCTTTTGTTCCAATACTGTTGTCACCATATGGGATACAAACACTTCTATCCTTTTTCCCATAGTTAATTTTCGGACCTCCTGGATCAGCATTACTGTAGCAGCTACCGCCCGTAAGCATGCCGGCCACCCCGCACTTACCGGATCTAGCTGTTTGGAAAAATAGCCAACTGGTCTTTTCCAGGATCCTAGTCATTGCGTTAATACTCCCAAGGCAAGTCTTTCTCGCTCGTGTACAAACAACTGGAAGCCTTTGCTCAAGTCCGGCAGGCCCAAAGCAGATGCCTGCATCAAGGCCTGTTTTAGCTTTTGGAAGGCCTCACGTTGTGGCTTTCCCCACTTGAATGTTTTATTCCTTTGTGCTTCATACAAAGGTTTGGCGATCAACCCATAGTCCATAATCCAGAGTCTTCACCATCCTGTCATTCCTAAAAAAGATCTCAACTCATGTAAGTTTTGTGGTTCTGGAATAGCACAAATAGCATGTATCCTGTTCAGGCTTAGCCTTTGTTGTCTTTGAGAGAGCTCGCATCCTAAATAGATCACAGTTTCGGATGCAATCTGAGCTTTATTTTTCGATACTTTGTACCCGTTCATTCCCAATTGGTTCAATATTTCAGTTGTTACCTGGATGCAGAGTTCTCGCGTCTCAGTCGCAATCAGAATATCATCTACATATTGTAGCAACGAATACCATTGTTGAGGGATCATGACATGACCCTTTGTAGTCCATTCCTCAAGTTCCTTGGCTAGCTGATTTCCAAAGATGGTTGGGCTATTCTTGAACCCTTGTGGAAGGCGTGTCCAGGTTAACTGAGTTTTCCTCCCATTGTGTGGATTTTCCCATTCAAAGGCAAATAGCTTTTTGCTTTCATGGTCAAGGGGTATGCAGAAGAAGGCATCTTTTAGATCAAGTACAGTAAACCATTTATATTTCTCTTTCACAGATGTTAACAAGGTATATGGATTTGCAACTATCGGATAAATGTCCTTAGTGATCTGGTTTACAGCCCGCAAATCTTGGACTAATCGATAACTACCATCAGGTTTCTTTACTGGAAAAATTGGAGTATTATGTTCTGATTCACATTCCTCTAGAATACCATATTTCAAGAATTTTCAATTAGAGGTACTATTCCTAACCTAGCTTCTAGTTTCAGTGGGTACTGACTCAACTTGGCATCTTCCTTCAGTTCCACTTTTACAGGCTGGGCTGTTTTTGATTTCCCAGGTATGTCAGTCTCCCATACCATAGGAATCACAGCCTCCTCCACTGCTTGCAGTATTTTCACTACCAGATTTTCTTTTAATAACAGAATTTGTCCTACCTTAGATTCTGGAATTTTCATTACCAGGTTTTCATCCTCAAATGTTATTACGGCATCCAATTTGGTCAATAAATCCTGTCCTAAAAGGGAAACTGGACAGTCTGGAACATATAAGAACTTGTGGGTTAGTTCCTTTTCTCCAAAACACAAATCCAAGGGTTGTAGGAATTGCCATACTTCCTCCTTCCCTGTGGCACCAACAGTTGTTGTAGCTCTGTGACCTACCGTCCCCTGTAAGGAATTCAGTACAGACTACGTAGCCCCTGTGTCTACTAAAAATTGTACATCCCGGTTTTGGCAGCTTCTTTTAGTCTTTCTAAAAGGCCGAGGGAGACTCATTCTTTTCCTGCATCACATTATACAATTTTGACCAATTCATTTGCTTCGGCATAGCAGTTTGAACGCTAATCAATAACCAATCCTGATACCTCCGGAGACGGCATAACCCGCCTCCTGTATTATAATTCCATCGGGGATCTTCTTTTGGAAAGTTCTCACCAACGTTAGCCTCTACTTTCCCATTCTGAATATCTTATCTCACTTTATCCCTCGCAACCCGTATAACCATATTTTTTCTGTAGGGTCCATTAATGTATCCAAAATCACTTGTAAATCATCCCAATCAGGATTCTGCATTTTAATTATCATCTTAATTATTGCAACCTTATCTGGATTTTCCCAATAAGGACCAGCCGATTGCTTTCAGATTACTAAATCCCCTGGCGAAAACGGAACTTTTACATAGACTGGTTCCCCCCCGACACCTACTGCCTGCCGCAGGGGTGCTATTACGTTTGGTGATCCCGCCCCTGCTTCATCCCCCGTGGGCGGCGAGCCCGGAGGAGAGGAGCGGTAGCTCCAACTCTAGCAGTCGCCGCTCCCCCCCCTTTCCACCGCTTTAGCAGACAGTCAGCTTTTCACCTTTTTTTTTTTTTTTTTTTTTTCCTCCGCAATTTATCAAGGAGAAGCTGCTGGGCACAGGTTTAGGCTCCTTTTGCCCTTTTCTCTCTTCATTTAACTCCTGCGATTATAAACTTTATATGTAATTCCAATTAGCTGAACAATAGTTACATCTCTCAGCTCCTACCTTTTGTAACTTCTTACAGATGTCAATAAACAGCACATTAAGCATCAATCCCTGACATTAATTTTAGATCCAAATCAGTCTTTCCACAGAACAACACTAACTGCAATACAGCTAACTCAATTTACTTTCATGTGTACAGATGCATCTGAAGGGGAGCAAGGTGGCACTTTAGTAATGGAACCGGTTCTTATTTTGTAATTATTTCCCCAAACAAATTCTTTTGGTACCAAATATAAACATACAAACTAAAATACTGAGCTCAGACACGCAAACCGAATACCGAGTTCAAATATGCAAACAGATCACAATTACACTTCTTTTTATGCATAAACTGTCCAAACCCAGCCTCCTTCTAATGTTTCAGAAAGCAATTTGACGGCGATACATTTGAATTGGACATATCAACACAGAAGGATACAGACAACTGACACAGAAAGATAACACAGGTAACTTTACCAGAACAACAGTAAACAGGATCAAATCACGGTTTCAACAGTAAATACAGATTAAATCACCAGAACTACAGACCAGGTGCTGAGCAGCACAAATAACCAGACCAGGTGCGCACAAATAACCAGACCAGGTGCCGAGCCTGCGGCACAAATAACCAGACCAGATGCCAAGCCTGCAGAGGTTTCCCTCTGTCTGATGGACGGCTGCCTAGGCAATACCCCGGGAGCTCCCTGCCCAACCGAGCGTGGCTTTCGCCGCGTCTGACCGGCAGGCTACCAGATGCCTGACCAGCAGGCTACCAGACCAGGTGGGTACCCAATAATCCAGATTTATCCAGATAAAGCACCTTCTTACCAGTCAGAGGTCCGTCGTGAGCAGCAGAGGGTTGGTCACGTCTGATGCACTCCCCAAGAATACCTCAGTGCTAGCCGGAGCAGGATCGAGACGCGATTCGCCTCAGCAGCCCACGATGTCCCCATCTGGGTCGCCAAAATTTTAGCAATCAGGACACATAACCATGGGCGTAGTTATATGCGGTGCTTTATTTCAGCGCTGGGAAACCAGGGGCTCGCACCCAAAGCTGGCTTCGCTGGTCAGTTTAAGTTACACAGTATTTATACAGTCCATTCACATACATATTCATATATTCATTAAGATACGTAACGGTTACTCAATATTGATTACAACATCAATTGCTACATCTTGGAACTATTTTGATCATGTGCAGTGTCCTCACTCTATGCGTATTTAGGCTAAGATAAAAGCTAGGTTGTTAAGATAGGAGTGTATTCGAACACGATATGCTTGAACATCCTCTCAGGGACAGTTTACAAAACTGATTCATCCTTCCAGGAACATTTTGTAAAACTGGTCCGCTTACTAACATTTCCCCCCTTTGAAAATGCTTTTCTATTCTTAGACAATGCATTTTCACCTCAATCAATTTCTTCGATTATTGATTGGTAATTCCCTTCAGGTGTGATAGTTCCAGTCGTGCCTCTTCATAAGCTGGAGGGATATCAAATATAGGATTAGCATAATTCCTACTCAGGATACTGAAAATGGATTATTCCTAGCATTTGTTTGACTAATTATGCACTTAATACCCACATACAACAAACAAAGAAGAACAATCACAATTGCAAGTACAACTACACTTTCTAGTAATGAATGTACCCATCCTCCCAAATCTAAATCGAATTTATTCAACAGAGCTCCTATCCAGCTCTGTTCTGCATCTTGTCTTTCCTTTTGCAGCTTCACTTCTGTTTGGGTCAGCTCGGAGATGTCTTTCTCAACCTCTGAAGTTACGTCTGGAATATGGATGCAGCAGTGATCGATTCTGTCTTTCAAATATCCACAGATGCCATTTTCTTTCAATAACATTATGTCGAGTGCCATTCTATTCTGCAAGGTCATTTTAGTCATAGCTTGTAATTGTATATTAAGATCCTGAAAACCCTTTTTTAGTTATTCTGGCCAATCGATCCATTTGCCTGATCAATTTATCAATCATTTCTCTATTCCTATAGGCTGCAATTGGTGCAAAGAAAGATTCTAGTGCCCAGCCAAATTTAACACTGCTTGATGGTTCATGCCACACATCATCCTCGTTTATTTCTCGTTTATGTCTGACCTATAAAAGTTCTTGCCTATTTTTCAAAGGTGACCTTTTCCAAATGGGACATAGTGTTGGCAGCCCCAAAGTAATTTCTCTAATTGGTCCTCCCATTGGCAAATGTGTAGTCCAGGTCCCATTACTTAAGGCCCAAACTAAATGTCCCATACTGCCTATAACTCCTTTACAGTCAATTTTGTCTTTATCAATGCCAATTCTAAAGGCTGCCTGTGAGTCTAATTGTTTCCGACAAATGCAGCCTGTAATCACTGCTACTTTGACAATGGACAAAGGTATCTCTTTAATGTCTGTTTGACAAGTTATCACCCGTGAGCAATTCCACCATGGTACTGTCATTCCTTCTGTTACATCGGACCACTGTATGCACCATGGAATTGCTTCACTGTATTGGTATTGTTATACAATACTTAATGTCCACATATTGTTCCATAATTCAGTTATGTTTTTGTTATCCTGATCTTTGCATTCCCAGTAGGTCTGCTCAACCTTTTGATTAACTATTTTAGTGGTCCACTTGTCATAGAAGCACCATCCTACACCGTGGAATCGTCGTATTGTAATATACCTTGCTTTAGGTAATTTTAAGCAATCTGCCCTGTGTCCTGGCTTTTTCCATTTTTGTCGTTCTCTTATCCTTTGTTCAGTTGGGACTTCTTCTATTCTAGTGTGGGATTCACATGCTATCTTACCAGTTCTGTTTATTTCTGGTAAGGTAGTAGCGATTGTTCCCCACTGTACTGGGTCCTCAGCTGATTTTGGTATGGGAAGGCAGGCAGTGATGCTACTGATATTTTGTGTTCGTGCAAGGTCTCGGATTAATGCTATCATTAGGTTCTCTGCCTGACTTTGTACTACCTGTGGTACCTGGGTACTTTCATTACTATCTACTGCTCTTCGTGGCCTAATTTGCAATTCCATTCGAATAGTCTCATTTTTGCATTTATAAATTTTTCATGCATCGGGCGAGCTTTCCCACTGTCTATCAGGGGCCTTGTGGAATAGAGTGGCACTTCCCTCTCCAATTTTCAAAAGCACAAAAACTCAGGGTATAACCAAAACCAAAGCTTGGTAATGCAAACCAGGCATTATTGTGATGTAATCTTGAGTGTGGTTGGACCTAGGATATGTGATGACCACGCTCTTGGAACCTTCTTCACACAGGTGTAATGTATCCAGGAGTCTACTCCGGCAACTTTAACTGCGGTAAACGTGGTCAAGAGTACTTGGTAGGGTCCGTCCCAACGTTCTCTCAAAGGCTCTTCGTTCCAGTTTTTCACATACACAGTGTCCCCAGGTTCTAGATTATGTACTGGATTTTCAGGTGTCAGTGGTCGACTCCACACTAATGCAGATCGGAGTCAATTCAGTGTCCTGCCAAGAGATAACACATAATTGTACAGGTCCTGATTACCCTTTATGTGGACCTCTGGATTTGGGTTTGGTGCTTCATAGGGTTTGCCATACAGAATTTCATACGGACTTACTGACATTCCGCCCTTAGGTTTTATCCTGATACACAACAATGTTATTGGTAAGGCCTGCGGCCATTGAATCTTTGCCTCCTGACAGACCTTACTAAGTTGTCTTTTTAAAGTTTGGTTCATTTTCTCTACCTGTCCACTGGACCGGGGCCTCCAGGGAGTATGCAGATCCCACTGAATCCCTAAACATCTGCTAACCTCCTTTACCAGTTGTGCCACAAAATGGGGCCCCCTATCGGATGATATTCCTATTGGTACCCCAAATCTAGGGATTATTTCTTTTAATAACCATTTCACAGTTTCTTTTGCTTGGTTGGTGCAACAAGGGAAGGCTTCTGGCCATCCAGAAAAGGTATCCACCACAACAAGTAGATATCTATATCCACGAGTTCGGGGAGTTCCGTGTAATCTATTTGCCAATAGTCCCTGGTTGCATGCCTGTCTTAATTTTCCCCATTTCTACTTTTCTTTTTACTAGAGGATTATTTTTCAAGCAAATTTCACACTTAGCTGTAATAGACTTTGCCATTGTTAACATCTGGACCGACATAATTTGTTTTCTTAGATAAGTTACCAATGCTTCTGCACCCCAGTGACACTTCTGGTGTTCCGTCTGAAGTATTCCTCTCATAATAGTGGTTGGCACCACAACTTGTCCATTGGTGGTTACATACCACCCAGAATTATTCTTGCTGGCTATGAAGGTAATAAATCAATTGCTCTTACCTTCTGGGAGACAAGACCCACCATTGTTCTCACTTGCCGTGCCACCGACCGAGATGTTTGATAAGCCGATTTCCCTCAATAATTTTCGATGCTCCACTTTGATGAGGTTTACAGTGCATTATAGCAACTTGCGATGGTTTCTGAATGGCATTAATCAAGTTCAGTATTTCCTTCTGGTATTTAATGTTTGTTCCTTGTGAAGAGAGCAGTCCCTGCTCTTTCCAAAGAGCTCCATGCACATGAACAACTCCGAAAGCATATTTTGAGTCAGTCCATATGTTAACCTTCTTGTTCTCGCTGAGTTCCAATGCCCTGGTTAAGGCGATTAATTCCACTTTTTGTGCTGAGGTGTTTGGTGGCAAGGGTTTGGCCTCAATCACTGTCTTGACAGTAGTGATCGCATATCCTGCATATCGTACTCCACTTTCCACAAAGCTACTGCCATCAGTAAAGAGTTCTCAGTCAGTTTCTGCCAGCGGGGTGTCTCTCAAATCAGGACGACTTGCATGGGTGTATTCGATAACTTCCACACAATCATGTTCCAGGTCTCCTTCTTCAGTACCTGCACCCAAAAACTCAGCAGGATTCATTAGGTTAGTAGTTTTTAGAACAACATCATCTTGTTCTGTCAGAATTACCTGGTATTTCATCATTCTGCTTGGGGAAAGCCAATGGCCCCCCTTTTGTTCCAATACTGTTGTCACCATATGGGGTACAAACACTTCTATCCTTTTTCCCATAGTTAATTTTCGGACCTCCTGGATCAGCATTACTGTAGCAGCTACCGCCCGTAAGCATGCCGGCCACCCAGCACTTACCGGATCTAGCTGTTTGGAAAAATAGCCAACTGGTCTTTTCCAGGATCCTAGTCGTTGGGTTAATACTCCCAAGGCAAGTCTTTGTTACTCGTGTACAAACAACTGGAAGTCTTTGCTCAAGTCCGGCAGGCCCAAAGCAGATGCCTGCATCAAAGCCTGTTTTAGCTTTTGGAAGGCCTCACGTTGTGGCTTTCCCCGCTTGAATGTTTTATTCCCTTGTGCTTCATACAAAGGTTTGGCGATCAACCCATAGTCCATAATCCAGAGTCTGCACCATCCTGTCATTCCTAAAAAAGATCTCAACTCATGTAAGTTTTGTGGTTCTGGAATAGCACAAATAGCATGTATCCTGTTCAGGCTTAGCCTTCGCTGTCCTTGAGAGAGCTCGCATCCTAAATAGATCACAGTCTCGGATGCAATCTGAGCTTTATTTTTCGATACTTTGTACCCGTTCATTCCCAATTGGTTCAATATTTCAATTGTTACCTGGATGCAGAGTTCTTGCGTCTCAGTCGCAATCAGAATATCATCTACATATTGTAGCAACAAATACCATTGTCGAGGGATCATGATATGTCCCTTTGTAGTCCATTCCTCGAGTTCCTTGGCTAGCTGATTTCCAAAGATGGTTGGGCTATTCGTGAACCCTTGTGGAAGGCGTGTCCAGGTTAATTGAGTTTTCCTCCCATTGTGTGGATTTTCCCATTCAAAGGCAAATAGCTTTTTACTTTCCTGGTCAAGGGGTATGCAGAAGAAGGCATCGTTTAGATCAAGTACAGTAAACCATTTATATTTCTCTTTCACAGATGTTAACAAGGTATATGGATTTGCAACTACCGGATAAATGTCCTTAGTGATCTGGTTTACAGCCCGCAAATCTTGGACTAATCGATAACTACCATCAGGTTTCTTTACTGGAAAAACTGGAGTATTATATTCTGATTCACATTCCTCTAGAATACCATATTTCAAGAATTTTTCAATTAGAGGTACTATTCCTAACCTAGCTTCTAGTTTCAGTGGGTACTGCCTCAACTGTACTGGCTTGGCATCTTCCTTCAGTTCCACTTTTACAGGCTGGGCTGTTTTTGATTTCCCAGGTATGTCAGTCTCCCATACCATAGGAATCACAGCCTCCTCCACTGCTTGCGGTATTTTCACTACCAGGTTTTCTTTTAATAACAGAATTTGTCCTACCTTAGATTCTGGAATTTTCATTACCAGGTTTCCATCCTCAAATGTTATTACAGCATCCAATTTGGTCAATAATTCCCGTCCTAAAAGGGAAACTGGACAGTGTGGAACATATAAGAACTTGTGGGTTAGTTCCTTTTCTCCAAAACACAAATCCAAGGGTTGTAGGAATGGCCGTACTTCCTCCTTCCCTGTGGCACCAACAGTTGTTGCAGCTCTGTGACCTACCGTCCCCTGTAAGGAATTCAGTACAGACTAAGTAGCCCCTGTGTCTACTAAAAAATTTACATCCCGGTTTTGGCAGCTTCTTTTAATCTTTCTAAAAGGCCGAGGGAGACTCATTCTTTTCCTGCATCACATTATACAATTTTGACCAATTCATTTGCTTCGGCGTAGCAGTTTGAACGCTAATCAATAACCAATCCTGATACCTCCGGAGACGGCATAACCCGCCTCCTGTATTATAATTCCATCGAGGATCTTCTTTTGGAAAGTTCTCATCAACTTTAGCCTTTACTTTCCCATTCCGAATATCTTATCTCACTTAATCCCTCGCAACCTGTATAACCATATCTTTTCTGTAGGGTCCATTAATGTATCCAAAATCACTTGTAAATCATCCCAATCAGGATTCTGCATTTTAATTATCATCTTAATTATTTCAACCTTATCTGGATTTTCCCAATAAGGACCAGCCGATTGCTTTCAGATTACTGAATCCCCTGGCGAAAACAGAACTTTTACATAGACTGGTTACCCCCCACACCTACTGCCTGCCGCAGGGGTGCTATTACGTTTGATGATCCCACCCCTGCTTCATCCCCGGCGGGCGGTGAGCCCAGAGGAGAGGAGCTGCAGCCTCAGCTCTAGCAGCCGCCGCTCCACCCCCCTTTTCACCTTTTTTTTTTTTTTTTCTTTTTTTTTTCCTCCGCAGTTTATCAACGAGAGGCTGCCGGGCACAGGTTTAGACTCCTTTTGCCCTTTTCATTTAATTCCTGCGATTATAAACTTTATATGTAATTCCAATTAGCTGAACAATAGTTACATCTCTCAGTTCCTACCTTTTGTAACTTCTTACAGATGTCAATAAACAGCATATTAAGCATCAATCCCTGACATTAATTTTAGGTCCAAATCAGTCTATCCACAGAACAACACTAACTGCAATACAGCTAACTCAATTTACTTTCATGTGTACAGATGCATCTGAAGGGGGAGCAAGGTGGCACTTTAGTAATGGAACCGGTTCTTATTTTGTAATTATTTCCCCAAACAAATTCTTTTGGTACCAAATATAAACATACAAACTAAAATACTGAGCTCAGACACGCAAACTGAATACCGAGTTCAAATATGCAAACAGATCACAATTACACTTCTCTTATGCATAAACTGTCCAAACCCAGCCTCCTTCTAATGTTTCAGAAAGCAATTTGACGGCGATACATTTGAATTGGACATATCAACACAGAAGGATACAGATAACTAACACAGAAAGATAACACAGGTAACTTTACCAGAACAGCAGTAAACAGGATCAAATCACGGTTTCAACAGTAAATACAGATTAAATCACCAGAACTACAGACCAGGTGCTGAGCAGCACAAATAACCAGACCAGGTGCGCACAAATAACCAGACCAGGTGCCGAGCCTGCGGCACAAATAACCAGACCAGATGCCAAGCCTGCAGAGGTTTCCCTCTGTCTGATGGACGGCTGCCTAGGCAATACCCCGGGAGCTCCCTGCCCAACCGAGCGTGGCTTTCGCCGCGTCTGACCGGCAGGCTACCAGATGCCTGACCAGCAGGCTACCAGACCAGGTGGGTACCCACTAATCCAGATAAAGCACCTTCTTACCAGTCAGAGGTCCGTCGTGAGCAGCAGAGGGTCGGTCGCATCCGATGCACTCCCCAAGAATACCTCGGTGCTAGCCTGAGCAGGATCGAGATGCGACCTGCCTCAGCAGCCCACGAGGTCCCATCCAGGGTCGCCAAAATGTTAGCAATCAGGACACATAACCACGGGCGTAGTTACATGCGGTGCTTTATTTCAGCGCTGGGAAACCAGGGGTTCGCACCCAAATCTGGCTTCGCTGGTCAGTTTAAGTTACACAGTATTTATACAGTCCATTCACATACATATTCATATATTCATTAAGATACGTAACGGTTACTCATTATTGATTACAACATCGATTGCTACATTTTGGAACTATTTTGATCATGTGCAATGTCCTCACTCTATACGTATTTTAGGCTAAGATAAAAGCTAGGTCGTTAAGATAAAAGTGTACTCGAACATGATATGCTTGAACATCCTCTCAGGGACAGTTTACAAAACTGATTCATCCTTTCAGGAACATTTTGTAAAACTGGTCCGCTTACTAACAGGAAGGCCAATGGCATCCTGGGGTGTATTACAAAGGGGGTGGTTAGTAGATCGAGAGAGGTCCTCCTTCCCCTCTACTCCACCCTGGTGAGACCACATCTGGAATGCTGTGTCCAGTTCTGGGCCCCTCAGTTCCAGAAGGACAGGGAACTGCTGGAGAGGGTCCAGCGTAGGGCAACGAAGATGATTAAGGGAGTGGAGCACCTCCCTTATGAAGAAAGGCTGAGGGAGCTGGGTCTCTTTAGTTTGGAGAAGAGGAGACTGAGGGGTGACCTTATTCATGTTTATAAGTATATAAAGGGTGAGTGCCATGAGGATGGAGCCAGGCTCGTCTCGGTGGCAAACAATGATAGGACAAGGGGTAATGGGATCAAGCTGGAACACAAGAGGTTCCACTTAAATTTGAGAAAAAACTTCTTCTCAGTGAGGGTGACAGAGCCTGGACCAGGCTGCCCAAGGAGGTTGTGGAGTCTCCTTCTCTGGAGACATTCAAAACCCGCCTGGACATGTTCCTGTGCGACCTCACCTAGGCGTTACTGCTCCAGCAGGAGGATTGGACTAGATGATCTTTTCAGCTCCTTTCCAATCCCAAACATACTGTGACACTGTGATAGATATTGGGATTGGGTTAGTGTTAATTTTAGTCTAAGTGCTTACGGTTGGTGGCTGGGTTCATGGGCTAGGGATATGAATGGGGCTAGGATTAGATTAGGGTTATGTTTAGGTTTAAGGTTTGGGTTAAAGGTGAATTTAGGGGTTAGGTGTAGATTTCAGGTTAGAATTAGGGTTAGTGTTGGGTCTGTGTTAGCGTTAGGTTAGGTTAGTTACAGCTTATCATTAAGGTTAGGTTAGTGATAGAGTTAGGGTTAGGTTAGGGTTAGAGTTTGGTATTAGGGTTAGAGTTTAGGGTTACTGTTAGAGTTAGAGTCAGGGTTAGGGTTCAGTTTTAGATTTATGGTTAGAATTAGTGGTAGGGGTTAGGATTAAGGTTAGGGTAAGGGTTGGAATAGTGTTAGGTTTGGGGGTTAGGGTGTAGTCTTAGGGTCAGCTGAAGTGGTTAGGTTTCGAGGTTAGGTTTATGGGTTAGGGAAAGGGATAGGGATAGGGTTAAGTTTAGATTTAGATTTAGGTTTATGATTAAAGTTAGAGGTAGGGTTAGGGTTTGAGTTTAGGCTTAGACTCAAGCTTTGATTTAGGATTAGAGTGAGGGTATGGGTTAAGCATTATGGTTAGATTTTTTTAGGGATAGGTGTTAGGGGGTAGGCTTACAGTTAGGATTAGGTTGTGAATAGGGTTAGGGTTTGGGGATGGGGGTAGAGATTAGGTTAGGGTTAGAGTTATGGTTTAGAGGTTATGATCAGGGTTGAGGTTTAGCAGTGAATGTTCATATATGTGGTTATGGTTAGGGGTTAGTTTTATGGGTTAGGGGAAGGGTGATTAAGGAATGAGTTAGTATTACAGTTAAGGATAGGGTTAAGGTTAGCAGTTATGAGTTAGGGTTAGGGTTTCAGCTAGGGTTAGAGGATGGTTAGGGTTAGAGTTGGCATTACCAGTTGAGGGAAGGGTTAGAGTTAGGGTCTGGTGTTATGGTTTTGGTTAGGGGTAGAGTTAGCGTTAGATGTTTAGGGTTAGACTTGTAGTTAGGGTCAGGAATTACAGTTAAGGTTAGTGTTAGGGTACAAGTTAGGGCTTAGTTTAAGGTTTAAGTTAGGTTTAAGAGTTAGGATTGCATTTAGAGTTAGGGTTAGCGAAAGGGTTATCATTTAGATAAGGGTTAGTGTTGGATAAGGTTTAGGGTTAGGTTTAGATTAGGGTTAGGGAATAGACTTAGAGTCAGGGTCAGGATTTGAGTACAGGTAAGGTTTAGGGGTAAGGGCCTATGGTTAGTGCTTGGGGTTAGGCATTTGAGATAGGGTTAGGGGTTAATTTTCAGGTTAGGATTAGGCTTACTGTTAGGATCAGGCTTTAGAGTTAGTGAATAGTGTTAGTGTAAGAAGTCAGGGTTAGGTTTTAATACTAGGTGTAAAGGGTAGGATTATGGGTAAGTATTAGTTAGATTAGGTTTAGAAGAGGGTTAGAATGTAGGGTTGGAGTTAGCATTAGGGTTTAGTTTTATGTTTTGGGTTAGAGTTAGGATTACATTTTAGATTTAGATTTACTTAGAGTTACGGATGGGGTTAGCATTAGAGTTAGGGTTAGTGTTAGGCAGTAGTGTTAGTGGAATGGTCAGAGTTAGGTTTTAGATTTATATTAGAGATTGAGGTTGGTTTTGGCATTTAGGGTCGGAATTCTGGTTAGTGGTTAGGGGGTAGTGTTAGTGTAAGTCATTAGGATTAGTGTAAGGGGTTAGTTTTAGGAGTTAGGGGTAGGGATAGCATTAGCGCTATGTTAATGGGTTAAGATTTGAATTAGGGATATTTTAGGGTTAGAGTCAGTTGTAAGAGTTGCAGGTTAGGATTTAGGGTTAGGGCTTGGTTTTGTTTAGTGTTTGGTTTAGGCCTAGTGTTAATATGATGGGTTAGGGTTAGTTTTAGGGTTAGGCTAGGGTTATGGTTTAGGTTTAGAGGTCACATTAGAGTGATATTTCAGGTAAGAGTTTGGGTAAGGCTAGGGTTAGGGTTAGTTTCAGGATTATGGGGGGTTTGGTTTAGGTTAGATTTTGGGCAAAAGGTAGGGTTAGGGTGGTGTTTGGGTTAATGTTATGGTTAGGTTTAGATGAATGATAGGTGTAGGGTAAGTTTTAAGTGCAGGGTTTAGGATTAGGGTTAGGGTAAGGGATGGATAAGTGTCAGGGTTAGTGCTTAGGGAGTGGTGTCAGTGGAAGTGGTTGGGGTTGGGGTTTAGCTCAGGGTCCCAGGGGGATTTGTCAGGTTCCAAGGCCTGGATGAAGAGCCCCCTTCTTGGTCGCACACATCCCAAAAGACAGGGACACGTCTGTGACTGATCTGCCTGGCGCTGTCCCACCAGCAGTGGCAGGTGCATCCTGGAGAGGAGTGGAGCTGCCAGGCACTGTCAGAGGATCTCCCTGAGGTGCCACTCGCTGCCCACCCAGACTCACACACTGTCCCTGGCTGTGACAGATACACCAGCTACAAGCTCTGGACACAGGACACAACAGTCCAACAGCAAAGACCATCTCTCCTGTCCTGGAAGACTCTTATGACCCCTGGAGCCCAAAGCCATGGACCACATGAACTCATTGGACATTTCAGAGGCGTGGCCTATAGACTGAGGAATGAGATCTGTGTGTATATCCAGAGATAGAAAAGTGCTGTTGATTACCTGGAATGTATTGGAGAGTGTGGGACCTGGGCACAACACAGATGGTACAGAATAAGGGGGGGC
Organism: Streptopelia turtur; assembly: GCA_901699155.2. Taxonomy (NCBI): domain Eukaryota; kingdom Metazoa; phylum Chordata; class Aves; order Columbiformes; family Columbidae; genus Streptopelia; species Streptopelia turtur. The sequence goes on from CABFKC020000005.1 coordinate 17,411, forward strand.
ACTGTCCTGGTTTCAGCTGGGAGAGAGTTAATTTTCTTCCCAGTAGCTGGTAGAGTGCAGTGTGTTGGATTTAATCTGAGAAGAATGTTGATAGCACAGGGATGTTTTGGTTGTTGCTAAGCCATGTTTATACCAAAGCAAGGACTTTTCATCAAGGAGGCTGGAGATGCACAAGAAGCTGGGAGGGGCACAGGCAGGACAGCTGGCCCAAGTGGCCAAAGGGATATTGACACAATATGATGTCATGCTTGGTATGTAAACTGGAGAAAAGTTACCTGGGGGACCGCTGTTTGGGATCTGGCTGGGTGTCACTCAGTGGGTTGTGAGCAATTGCATTGTGCGTGACTTGGTTTATATCTCCTGTTATTATTTTTTGCAGTTTTTGTTGTTATTTTTGCAATTACTACTATTACTACTGCCATCATTATTATTATAATTACTATTACTATAATTATTTTACTTATTACTATATTTATTGTAGCTGTTGTGGCTATTGTAGCTGTTGTGGCTATTGTAGCTGTTATGGCTATCGTAGCTATTGTAGCTATTGTTGCTATTGTTGCTATTGTTGCTATTGTTGCTATTGTTGCTGTTGTTGCTATTGTTGCTGTTGTTATTGTTTTGCCTTTCTGTCTCATTAAACTGTCTTCATTTTAACCCAAGATGTTTATTTCTTTCCTGATTCCCTCTCCCATCCCACTGGGATGGAGGCAGTAAGAGAAGGGCTGTGTGTGATGTTCAGCTGCCTGCTGGGTTAAACAAAACAGTCCTGGTGAAAGGAGTGATCATGCAAGGTGTCCCAGAGGAAGAGGTGAACCTGAGGAGGGCACAGGGTAACAAGGGCCCTTCAATGCCAGGACAGGCTGTGAGGAGCCAGGATGCCAAAAGATGTCAGACTGGAGAATGTTTCAGGACACCATCTTGGTTCAGCCCTCCCCTGCCCTTTGTGCCATGAGAGACACCCCATGGTCCTGCCCAGCCTTGTCCTCGGCTCCTGAGCCAGCTGGGAAGATGGAAAGGGCTCAGCAGCAGTGATCCTCATCCAGCTGGGTCTGTTTCCCAGCCCAACCAGCATGGCCAGAGCAGAGTCACCCATGGCCCCAGGGCACCACAGCCCCTCGCTCTGCAGAGCAGCATCGCCAGCTCAGGGCCCTGTGGGGAGCACAGGGAGGGAACCAGGACCAGCCGGCCAGGCCAGGCTGGACACCCTCACCTGGGGAAAGGGATGTCCCTGGAGAAGAGCAAGGGAGCATTTCTGTGCCTGCAGGGAGGAATCCAGGAGGAAGAGAAACCTCGTTCTGCAGACACTCATTTGGGTCAGGCTGCTCTGTTGCTGGAGCAAGACTCTTGTTCTGGTCTGAGGAGAGGGGCTGGCACTGATGGACACAGGTCATCTGTGGTGGGGATCTGCTGGAGTTGAATCTGCTTTTCCTGTCTGTCCACACCTCCTCAGGAGACACTCTACATCGGTATCCATGGGGGAATTCTTCTATCACATTTTCAAAGTGCTCACTGCCAAAACAGTGTCATCCTTACCAACTTCTCTGTCATCTTCACTCACACAAGATAGATAACTCAACCTCTTGCCAACGTCATTGAGGAGCTCCATATATCTGAGCTGATCCTTCACACAGGGGGATCCCTCTGCCCTCACCCTCCCTGAGACTCTCTCCAGCAGACCCTGTATCCTTCAACTGAAACACCACAGCTCAGCAAGCTGTCCCACCTCACCTGATATAATCCAAAAATGTCACAGTGCTTTGACAAGACATGGGGCACCTCCTGGCAGTGGATGTTCGGAAGCTTGTTCAGTGCTACACCACCTGGGTTTCCACCATCCAGAGGGACACAGATTGCCTCTGTGATACCCCTCTTGTAGAGCCAGACCTAATGAACAGCATTTTAAACAATACCTCAGAGTCTGAGTGCATTTCTTTCTGGGTTCATACCAGACCAGCATCAACTGGGGAAAAACACTGTCTCAGCACTCTTGGATGCAAACCCTCTGGTCCCAAGGACTGGTAAGGCTGCAGTTTGCTTATGAAACCCCTGGCTTGATCTCCATCCACTACAGTTGTTGCCCTCCAGAGTCCTGCCTGAAAGCACAAAGGCCTGGAAGACTTTGCTGGTAACAACTGATGCAAAGACACGGAGACATCTCAGGTCTACCTACACCTTGTCTTACTAAATTCAGTAGTAGTCTCACAGTATTTAGGATTCTTCTTTAGCTGTTTCTGAAGTAGCAACAGCTTATCTTGATGACCTTCAATTCCTTTTGGAGTTTTAATTGTGTTTTGATATGAACCATTGCTGTGCCTGGAGGACGCTGTCCTTGAAAACAAGATGTATCCAGGCATATTCTGAAAGTATTTGGTCTTTTCGTTGATTGTATCAAGAGACTGAGTGAAGATCCCTGTGTGATGTGCTGCTTGTCCATGCAATGCCTGCAGCTGTTTGGTAGAGAAGAGACCAACCTTGCTTTTCTGATGACATCTGATGACTGACACCTTGGACTGATTGTATCAGTCAACGGGACACAGGCAACAAATCACATTCTGCAATGCTGCCTGGGGCAGCTGTGATGCACCTGCCCTAAATGGGAATGGATTTCCTGTAGTGAGTAGGAAAAGGGCCTTTTGGCCTTTACTTGGACATGAGCTGTCATTTCACTTGGCCAAAGGACTTTCCCACCAGGCTCATATATGATCCCCACGATGTCACCCTGTCTCTATGAACTTCTGCATTAGACCTTTCAGTTACCTGCAATGTATCTGGTACCACCTCTGGAAACACAAATGTCTCCTGTTATTTGCAGCTGAACATCTCACTCCTGCCTCTGTCACCCTTAATTAGCACAAGAGTGGAGAAAAGAGGCTGACATGCTTATTTTGTGTGTCTATTTTGTGAGCTCCTAAACAAAGGCAAGAGGAATCCCACCTCCTGTAGGTGTGTGGCAGGGATGGCGGAGAGCTGAGTGTCCTTCAAGTGCTGGGAATAGAAATGCAGGAGGAAAAGCCTCCACCAACTCAGCTGAATCCCTTCAGCTTGGGTAATGAAGATCCCTCCCTGTCACTTTCTGGGTGTCCTGACTAATAATAACACACAAAAAAAAAAAAAAAAAAAAAAAAAAGACGATAATTAGAGGTAACTTTGCCTCTGAGCGGGAAAATACACTGCTGGAAATAAGTGTTTCTGCCCAGCATAAGGAGGGAACATCAGTGATGACTTGAGCCTGTTTCACAGCAGATGCCCCAGGGACACCTGGAGGAGCCGAGAGGGGACAGAGAAAGGGACATCATGGGCTGCTCCTGTGCTGCTGAGCTGGGCTGGGCTCCTGGGACACAGGGAGCTCATGGCAGTGGCAGCGCTGCAGAGAGACAGCTCTGCCCAGGAGCAGCTCCTCTGCACACACAGCAGGGCTGAGGGCTCTGCCTGCAGCACTGAGGGCACAGGAGCCAGGCACAGAGAGGTTAAAGACAACATGGGGTGGAGGATGCTGAGAGATCACTGGGAGACAAATCTTCACAGCCCTGAAAAGAGTAAGTCTCTGGCCATAGCCCAGTTCAGCTGCAGATGCTAAAGCTGGAACATTCCACAAGCTGTGGCATCTGTCCGGAGGGACATTGCAGTTTCTCCACTGTAGAGAAAACATGTTATATAGAGGTGAGTTTCTCTGCTGCACCTTCAGAGGGACATTTCTAATGGGCTTTTTCAAGGAGAAGGTAAAGGAAGGGGTTACAGTAAAGTTAAGGAGCTTTCCGAAGTCCTTATTTTCAATTTGTTTCTCTTGGGGAATTTGAGAGGAAAAATGGAAAAGGAGCTCTCATACTTGAACAAGTCATGGAGACCACTCAGCTGTAACTTCAGGCAGTCAGTAGGTCTGATAGGAGCCTCCTGATGAGCCTTCATCCACTCCTCTGCCCATGGACAGATGCAGCATCACCTTTGCTGGACCCAGCAGTATCATCCACCTGTCTTTGTTTTCAACCTGCAAACAGGAAGATGCTCCCAGGCAGTGCCCTGCAAACAGGCAGGTGTCTGTAGGGCCAGGGTGAGGGCACAGAGTTTGGGATGGGGTCTGTGAGCACTGGCAGGGAAAAGACATGGGACAGAGAAATCCTTTCCAGGAGGAAAATCTCTGGAAAGCAGCAATGTGATCTGGGAAGGAGAGGAAACTCAAACCAGAACTGTTGTGGGAGCAAGAAAGCAGAAGTCTCTGACTGATCCCCTGCAGTGCAGATCCCTCCTGTGACCAGCCCGCTGGCCTCCTGTCCCACCCAGCAAAGCCTCTGCCCTCAGGGCCGGGGGCTCCAAGGCATGAAGCAGCTCCTGTGCAGCCAGAGCTCCAGTTCCTCTGCAGAGCACAGGGGCTGAGAGCAGCTGCCCGGCAGTGTTGGTGTCTGGGAGGTGGCTGCACAGCTGGGGAAGGGTGACGCTGTCTGAGTGCCCGGCTGCCCCTGCCCTGGCCTCTCTCACACCCACCCTCACCAGATTTGTCCTTCTTTCTCCACTGCTCTCTGTTCCTGTCGTGGTGATCTTGTTCTTGCTGTCAGGCTCTCTGGGGATGGCAGTTTCAGCTGCAGAGTCACAGCCTGATCTTGTGGGTCCTTTCCTGCAGGTGTGTCCATGGGCACACGTGTCCCAGCTTTGCTCTGACCTGTGGAGTGTGGGCAATGAAGTCTGTAGGGTTGAATCTCCCTGAATGAAATGCCATCATTCGGACACTTGGCTATCTGCATGAGGTTTCCATCCCAGCTGTGAGCTCCCCTCCAGGATGCAAAGCCATCCTATAGCTTCTTTGTGTTATCTGAAAGTCTCAAGGAGAAGCACAGAAATGGTGTGACAGACAAAATGTTGTTTGGTTTGTGAAATGAGCTCCTTGTTCCTTGGGCTAAATGTGGGCTGCTGAGACCTTAGAAAACAGTGAGATGTGTAGTGGTCTGAGGTGGATCCCTGTGCTCTCAGCAGTGCCTGGTGGCTTTTCAGGGTAACATGGGAGTGTGATCACCCTCCATCTCAGAAAGGTGCCAGCCCAGGGCAGCTGGAGCAAGACAGAGGAACAGACCAGCTCCCCTCACTCTGCACTAAGCCACAGGCATCCTCTGGTCTCGCAGGACTTGCTCTGTTCTCCCTGAGTGCAGCAGAAATGCTGATGGTTTCTGACATCCAAGAACATTCCCCAGGGTGAGAGGGGAGAAGGAGCTGTAAAAAACCCCAAACCTCTCAAACTGCCTTCTGCCATCTCATTTCCTTATCCCTGGGAGTGCAGATGCTGACAGGTATTTCTGGACCAGGAGCAGCTCCATGTGACAAAGCTGAACCCCAGGACTGTCCCCTGCCCCCGTTCCAATGCCCCCTGCTGCAGAGCAGGGCTGACTCCTCAGCAGCCAGCGGGCACAGTCTCTGCTCCTCACGGCACCTCCAGCCAGCACCACCCAGGGCTCAGACACCGAGCTGAGGAAAAGGACAAGGGGGTGTGGAGCAGGGGGAGGGTGTATGAGAAATGGTTTTGATTCGGCTCAGAGAAGCCTCCCCTAATGTCTCACTGTCTTTTCCTTCTGTAACAGTGCCCTATGCTTGGAGGTAGCAAATGTTCAAGAGCAGCTCCATCACCCAGTTCCTCCTCCAGCCGTTCACAGACACACGGGAGCTGCAGCTCTTGCACTTCTGGCTCTTCCTGGCCATCTACCTGGCTGCCCTCCTGGGCAATGGCCTCATCATCACCACCATAGCCTGGGACCAGCACCTCCACACCCCCATGTACTTCTTCCTGCTCAACCTCTCCGTCATTGACCTGGGCTATATCTCCACCACAGTCCCCAAGTCCATGGCCAATTCCCTCTGGCAGACCAGGGCCATCTCCTACACAGGATGTGCTGCCCAAGTGTTTCTGGTTGTCTTTTTAGCTTCAGCAGAGTATTGGCTCCTCACCATCATGGCCTACGACTGCTACGTTGCCATCTGCAAACCCCTGCAGTACGGGAACCTCCTGGGCAGCAGAGCTTGTGTCCACATGGCAGCAGCTGCCTGGGCCACGGGGTTCCTCTATTCTCTGCTGCACACGGCCAATACATTTTCACTGCCCATGTGCAAGGGCAATGCCCTGGGCCAGTTCTTCTGTGAAATCCCCCAGATCCTCAAGCTCTCCTGCTCAGACACCTACCTCAGGGAAGTTTGGTTTCTGGTGGTTTCTTTCTTCGTAGTCTTCAGCTGTTTTGTTTTCATTTTTTTCTCCTATGTGCAGATCTTCAGGGCCGTGCTGAGGATCCCCTCTGAGCAGGGATGGCACAAAGGCTTTTCCACCTGCCTCCCTCACCTGGCCGTGGTGTCCCTGTTCCTCAGCACTGTCATGTTTGCCTGTCTGAAGCCCCCATCCATCTCCTCCCCATGGCTGGACCTGGTGGTGTCAGTTCTGTACTCAGTGGTGCCTCCAGCAGTGAACCCCCTCATCTACAGCATGAGGAACTAGGAGATCAAGGATTCAGTGTGGCAACTAATGAATGGCTGTTTTATGAAGCAATAAACTGCCTATAATCTTCTGCATAGCATACATAATGTAAATGATTTTCTCACTGAGTGGTTGTGCCCATGTGCACTGGACACCCTAGAGAACCTGCTGCCGGTCAGTCATCATGGACCAGCCCCTCACAACCACCATTTCCAGCACTGGCTTCTCACTTCAGCTTGAAGAGGTTCTTTGTCCCTCCCTGGCATCACAACTATTGAGTAGGTCAGATGTCCATGTTTGCATTGTGTAGACAAGATGTAAACAAACGCATAAAGTGCTTCTGAGGTGATGAACCCGAGTGAGCAGAAACACCCTCAGCTATTCCTTGGGGTTCCATGAAGGTCAGTGGGACAGACAGTGTCTTGATGTGACTTCATGTTGAGAGTAACATCCCTTGGGGAACCACCTGAATGTATCACTGGGATGTGCTTCCTGGAACAGAAGTTCCCATGGCCATTCTTTATGCCATGAGGCATCTCATGTAAGTGCAGAGTAGAGTGACAAATGGCAGGGCTGAGGTGCCTCCCAGCCTCCTGGAGTGGCAGCAGGAGGTCAAAGAGACACAGCGGCTCCTGCATCTGTGTGTACAAGGGAAACACTCTGTCTCTCAACATCCATGGGTGCATAAGGAGTCCATGGTGAGGTTACTTCTCTCTGGTCAGGCTGAAGACCACAAGAAGTCTGACGGGTTGGGGTCCCTGCCTGCAGAGCAGTTTCTGAGATAGTTGAGCTTTCCATGGTAGTGGGAAGAGGCCGGAGAGGGGAAAAAACAAAAACTGAAAAGGACAACTTGGGAGGTGCATTCTGGATATCAGGAGGAAGAAATGTCAGTGGAAGGGCAGTGCTGCAGTGCAGGAGGTCACCCAGAGGCAGTCGGGATCAGCCCGTGGCTTTGTGTTTCAAGAAACAGCCAGTGAGGGTGCAGTGAATGAGGCACGGACTCTCGGGAAGGTGCAATGAGAGACATTTATTACAAACTCAGGCTTGCATTTATACTTGCTATGATTCTTGCTCAAGTATTTGCTGATTTTACAAGTGAGTTTTTACATGTGATCTATTTCGTGTTCCCACCAAAGTTACTGTCATAAAACCAGTTTTTGTCTATCCTAAGCTATCCCTCCATCCTTGATGTATCAATCCTGTATCAGTCCCTCTGTCCTTGATGTCTCACATAGCGTACGGTACTTGCTTCTTGTATTTTTCCACTAGCGCTTGTTCTCACACTGTCGACTCTCGCAGTTTCTCACAGGCCAGATCTTAGCACACTGCCCTATCTCCCCTTCGTGTTTAATAAGTGCATAGCCATAGCAGTATGTAATTGCATAGCTATTACCTGATTAAACCTTTTTTGATCATTTGTTGTAACTAGATATCTCTTTGAGACGGTTTAAAAACCCAGTTGGAGATTCCTTACAATACTGATTAATCTCAAAAAGTTTTGGCATATTTATAGCTATATTTATATTTATATTTACATTTATATTTATAGCTATAGCTATAGGTATAGTGTGTCTAACCCTGTATAAAATCCGCTGTCAATAACAATTCAGCCTGTTGCTAGATTTAAGAATGTTATGATCCCACCCTGGATCGACCAAGGGACAATTTTGATCTAAGTTCCCTGTATATTCCCTGCCAATATCTGCCCTATACAACAGTGTTTCAATCTCTTTCCCTGATTATCCTGTTCAAGTGTCAAACCAGACGGATCTGAAGGGGATAAATATAATGCCTATGTATCCTCATTTATTGTGTAATATGCATCATGCAATAGGCAATATATGATTTAAAATACACTTCTTATGATACGTTACATATAAGGCATTAGTATACTACACATCACAAAGTATACCCACCTAGACCTGTGCAGCATATTCATATTATTTACAGTGGTCTCCATTGATTACAAAATTCAATCAGATTCTCCCTGGCTGCTGTTTCCCAGGGAGTCAAACAATCTCTTTCCAACGTCACAAAATACAACCCGGGGCGGGGAGGGGATTCCTTCCAAATCCCTCCTGTCGATTATCCACTACCTATTTCACAATCACAATAACAGACAATTGGTTAACCATAAGTATTGGACTGGAAAATCACCGAAGACACAAGTAACAACAGCAACAAATCACTAAAGACGCAAACAACGATACAATTACTAATGCATGAACAACAAAGTCACTAAAGGTACCTTTATCAAATTACTGTTTTCTTGTTTTTCTCTTTTATTTAGTGTTTTATAATTTTTTTCTAATTTCCTTACTTTTCTTTTTTCTTTTTATTTTTTTTTTTCTTTTCTTTTTCCCTTTTTTAAAGTTACCCAAGTTACCAAAGCTTCCAAAATGCAAAGGCCCAATGCACTGGTATCCCTCCGAAAGACAGACAAGTTCTACATGTGTCACTTGGGTCACCCAAGTATCAATAACCAAAATGCAAAGACTCAATGCGCTGGCAATAAAACCACGATAGCTACTCACTCCCCCCCTTCCCTCGAAAGGGAAAGGAGAAACTTGGATTGAGATAAACAGAGTTTAATAAAATAACAAAATACTAATACTAATGCTAGTAAATATATATATAATAAAGAGATAAAAGCTACGCAATGCAATTCCTCACAAACTCTGTCTGCACACAGCCAGTCCCAGGAAGCAGCACCCTGGTCCCAACAGCTGATCCCAAAGAGAGAAAAAACGCAGAAAAGCGCAGAGGCTCCTCCAAAATGGCAAAAGGCCAAATTAAACGTCCTGAACTGAATTCCCCTGGCTCCCATAAAAAAACTAAGGAAGAACTCACAAGAGAAAAAAAAATGCCCAAGAGCAAGAACACCTGAGAGAGAGAGGCCGGAAGATCCCAACTCTCCTACAGATGAAGCATGAGGCTAATGGGATGGAACACTCTCATTGATCAGCCTGGATGTCAGTCAAGCTCTGCCCCGTCCCTCCCCCCTTCCTCAATGCCTCACACCTGTGGGCAGAGCACTCAGAGTGCCCTTGGCTCTCAGACCAGAGCAAACTCTCAGACAGGACAAATATCAACTCCGTCCTGGGGTGTTATTTCTTGTTCTCAAACTAAATCCAAATAATGACCATGCCAGCTATGAAAAAGTAAGGTTTCTAACTGCATGAGGAAAATTAACTCATTTTCAGTCAAACCAGCACAGACCTGAAGCTCTCTCATGACAGACCAACAAAACTAGAGAAGTAGTAAAGAAATTATTGAAGGGAAACAGTCTCAGCACAGCAGCTCTGCCAGGGAGCACCAGCCTTGTCCTTTCCAGAGCTGTTCTCCTTCCACTTCCCCACTGTCCTGTGAGCCCTTGTGTTGGTGTAAGATCTGAGCACTCCTGACCCTTGGTTACAGTACCGCTGCGTGTCAGTCCTGTGACCACAGGCAGGGACAGGCAATGGGCACTTCTGTGACAGAGCTGCCTCCAGAACAGCATCTACATCAGCAAGGGGATCTCCTTAGCACAGTGCTCGAAGGCTTAGGTCTTCTTCCATAGTCTCTCTCAAGAATATGTGTAAGGAATAGACCCTCAAAAGGCTTTGTTTTCTGTGGGGTCAGTGGGATGAGATCAGGGTCCCAGTTTGGCTTTTGAGGGACGTAGAGCTGGTGGTTCAGGTTTGGGTTGCTGGTGGCCAGCACCCAGGCAGATGGTGGATAAGGCAGGACAGCTCTGAGCACCCTCCATGGCCACCTCAGAGCTCGTGTGGGAGGCCGTCACAGTGACAGTGACCAACATCAGCTGGGTCTGTCTCTAAACCTGACCAGTATGTCCCCGCAGAGTCACCACAGCCTGGGCATCACAGCTCACTCACTGCACAGAGCAAAAGCCCCAGCTCGGGGGCTGTGGGGAGTGTGGGAACAGGGTGCAGGAACATCTGGCCAGGCCAGTGCAGATGTGCTCTCCTTGGGGAAAGGCTCTGTGGGGAGATGGGATGTCCCAGGAGAAGATCAGGGCACCATGTGTGTGCAGGCACAGAAAGAGAAACCCTTTTCTGCCGTGGGTGCCAGTTTGGGGCAGGCTGCCCTGTCCATGGGCAGCAGGAGCTGCTTGAAGAGCCCCGGGGCCAGGACTCGGTGCTGTCCTGGGGAGCGGGGCTGGCACAGGGTGCTGAAGGCTGCTGGGCATTGGGACATCCTGAGTGTGGCAGCCAGAGAGACACTGTCACTGACCTGTTTCTTCCATCTCACTCTACAGGGCCTGCCCAGACTGAGCTTTCCTGCTGGGCTGGGCTGGGCTGGAGTGAGAGCAGGATGTTGGGAGAGCTGGGGAGGAGCTGGGCTGGAAAGTGCCCCAGAGAGAAAACCACCCGTGAAAAGATGAAGCGTGTGAGTGTGCATGGTGGGGGCACACAGCAATGTTCTCACACAGCCAGGCCTCCTGGGAGAGACATGAAAGACCAGCAGAGCAGGGTCTGGTCTGTCCCCACGCTCCTGGACAACATGGGGCACCTACTCCAGGACAATGGTCACAGACCAGCCCCTTGCAACCACCTTGTAGGTCATTGTCCTCTCACCACAGCTGAGAGAGATTGTTCTTCCCTCCATGGAAGGACACCAAGTGACTAGATCAGAAGTCCAAATTTTCAATGAGGCAAGATGTGAGCATGCACATTGTGAGATGGGGGAAATGAACCTGAATGAGCATAAACGCCATCAGTTATTGCTGTGGAGGCCATGGAGGCTTGTGGGACAGTGTATCGAGGTCACTTCATGTTGAGAGTAACTTCCTCAAGAAACCACCTGAATGGAAGAGTCATGCACTGGATGGTCTGTCTCCAGAAGGCACCTGCGCCTTGGCTACTGGGATTTCTATTCTCATAATTTCATTCTTCCCCTAGATAGAGTTCTGTGACCTCAATGGAGTTGATAACTTCTGCGATTTTGCCACGTTGCTGGAGAGTTCCTGCAGTAATACTGTGGCACTCATGTTTTCATAATCTGCATTTTAGAGCCAGTTTTCCTCTTCCCATTCACATGGGCATCCTGTGAATGCATTGCTGCTCTTCACCCCAGTGCAGACAGGCAAAAGACCTTCTCCACCTGGCCCTCTCACCTCACCAGTGCCACTGCTTTCTACAGACCCCAGGCCTGACAAAACCCTAACACTCAAAGCCTGCCTATACCCTAAACACTAACTGAACGCCCTAGGCAGAGCTCCAAACCCTCCTGCTAAACCTTTGTTTAATCCTGAACCCTGGAAAGTGAGCTCTAATCCCTAACCTGAAAGCCTAACACCCAAAGCCCTCCTTTCCATGCTCTCAAACCCTCACCTTCAGTCCCTTTCCTAACCTGGACTTAGGCTGCTTGGCACTTTGGTAGCAGGACATGAGGTCCCAGAGCAGTCTCAGGGTGTGGGAAAAGGAATGTGAGGTGACCTGTATCTGATCAGCTTGCAAACCAAAAGTAGGAGACAGGTGAGAATGCTGTGCTGAGCTCAGCTGTGCCTTAGAAACTCCTACTCCAGCAGGCAGCATGGGACTGTGAAGGTGGCTGTGAGATCAGTTCTGTCTCTGGAGTTGAACGGCATGTGGCTTGGAAGATCCTGGTGAAGTTACTTTTGCCTGGTCAGCTGGTGCAGCTCGTCTTGCAGAACTCATCTCTAGAAGGGTTATCTCATATCGCTCCACTGATCATATTCAGTGTTTTCTTACAAGGAAAAATAATCAACTCCTCATTTCTACTGGCCCTAAAAGAGGCTCTTCACATGTGAATTTGTCGCTGCAGTTTTACATAAAGATAAGGACATGCAGTTGGCCTAATCACTGGCAGCAGGTGGGAGCTTCCTGCAGACTTCTCTGTTGCAACCCAGTCTATCCTGCAACCTGCAGAACTGTGTGCTCAGCACAACACAGACTGAAGGCCAAGCTGTACATGGGCACAGCCCTGGGTCTACTCTAGTTTACTGTTACGTGGACCTCTAACTCTCCATGTACAATGGTGTTCTGGTCAGGATCACTGAACCTCCTGAGGAAGGTTAGGAAGAGGATGAGTTGTCCCTTAGACAGCTGGAGGAAGCCTCACAATTTTAGGCCCTGGTTGTCATTGGGGAGTTTGAATACCATGGACCTCTACTATAAGTCTTTGGTTTAAGGGAAGGTAGAAGGTATTCCCTGATCCAACGTGGTGGGAATGGCCTCCTGGATATGTTTTTCACAAGAAGACAAAGCAGGACTGCTGGAAGATGTGGAGGGGCTAGAAAACCCTGAAGGAAGTGAGCAAGACAAATTGTAGCAGCACTGAGTAGAGATGAAGGATGATCTCCCTCAACCATCTGGCAGTGCTGAGTCAAGGGGGATGACAACTCTCTTGTCTGGTTGGCCACACGCCCACTAATGCAGCCCATTGGGTACCTTTACTTCAAAAGTGAAAAGCCAGGAGAGGATGAGTCTTTCGGAAGACATAAAAACAGCCTTCCCACACCTTCTTGGATACCAGCAAGATATCCTCCCTGGCCTGAGTTTGGCTTCCTTCGTATTCTCATTCGGTCTTTCTCAGCTTTTGACCATGGGGATTCCTTCTTTAGTCAGCTTTTCAATTAAACTAGTACCTCCTTCAGTCATCTGGAGTGCCTCGTAATGCCTGACACTCTGATCTTGTCAGGGGCACCACAAATCTGATCAGCCACCTATACGGACTTATTAACAGCTGGCAAAGCAGAGCTTCACTCCAGGAGAACCTTGAGAAACTTTGGGATTGGGCAATAAAAACCTCATGAAATTTTAGAAGGAGAAGTTGCCGGTTCTTTACTGGGGGCAGAATAACCCCACACACGAGGGCAGGCTGGGACCTGAACAGCTCAGGAGTGATTCTGAGCAGAAGGGGCTGGGCATTACGAGGGATGCCGTACGAGCCAGTGGTGCATGCTCAGCATGAGTAAGGCCAAGGGCATGTGGGGCTGCGCTAGGAAGAGTGTGACAAAGCAAACAAGGGAATTATCGTCCCCTTTGAATCAGTGCTGTGGTGGCCACATCTGGGCTAGTGTGTCTGGGTGTGGGACTCCCTGTTCTGGAGGAATGGAGAGGAACCAGAGAAACTTCAGAGATGTGCCAGGATGGGGTTTGGGGCCTTTGAGAGAGGCTGAGAAACCTGGGTTTCTTGAGCCTGGTGAAGTGGAAGCTCAGGGCACTACAGCAGTAGCCTGCAACTGCTTGAAGGGTGGTTTCAGAGATAATGGAGCTTTTCTTTGTAGTAGAAAGAGAAGGAAACCTCCACAAATTGCAACTTGGAAGGTTCAGATTGGAGGTTCAGAAAAAGACATCTCAGTCCAAGGGCAGTGCTGTGGTACAAGAGGTCACCCAGAGGGAGCCTGGATCAACCCATGGCTTTGGGCTTCAGGGAAAGAGCAGTGAGGGTAGAGAGACATCAGTGAAAGTAGGAAATGCTGGGATGAGAGCTAGGTAGGAAAGCAAGATGGATGTCAACAGCCTGAAGGGACAAAGGTGTCTGAAGGGGACAGTATCAGCAAACATGAAGTAGACATGGCCAAGGGCTCTGGTGAGGCTGAAAGGCCACACAGGTCCAAGGTCTTTGCCCCCCTGGCTATGGCTGTTGTATCTGTCTCTAAGACCTACCAGGATAAACTCTGTTTTGAGGCTCTGGACTTTGATTCTCGTTGCCCCTTTTTGGGGAAGCCGGGAGGGTTTGTACAGTTTCCTACACTTGACCTTGCTCAAACTCACACCCCACTGCTCCAGGAAGAGCCCTGAGCCACACATGAGGGATCTGCCTTCCCAGGGCCTGGGGTCAGGGTTTGGCCTTTAGCTGGCAAAACAAACCAAGGATTTTCTCCATAACGGAATGACCTGTACAGTGCCTTTTCCTACCTGCAATCACAACCTTCAATTATCTTCTCTAACGAGTCCATGGAGAGGCTTTGTCAATAATGACCCTCAGTGGGATCAATCAATGTTTCGAGGTACTTTGAGTTGTGCTTCTGACTTCCACCTCCTGAGCAATTTGTTCAGTCTCCTCTCAGTATCTGTAGTTCACGGACTAAGGGCCAAATACACCATGGGGCTCATTAAAATACAGAAAGTATTAATGAACTATTTCCCTTCCTGTAATTTTCTTCAAGTCTTCAAGACACTACAACTAATTTGAGCTGTTTCATAATGTAGCTGAGAAGGAAGATTTCAAAAAGCACCTAGCAGTAATTATTCTGTATTTTGAAGGGCATATTATGTTCCTTTTCAGCTCAGTGAAGAGGTGATAGTAGCGTTCTCTGGTTGATAATGATCCAGAATGTCTCCTCAGTAGGTCTGGACAGGTAGGAAAAGCAGTCCCTTGAGGTCTAACATGGTATGGACAATGCTCCTTCTCACCTGCCCAACCTTACCCTTTCTCTCATTGCCCCCTGGGACTTGTTCTCACTTTTCCTTACATCAGATTTGTCCACATTTCTCTGCAGCTGGATGTTACAGCTCCTTTGCATCATCTCCCAAATGCTCTTCCTAGAAAACTGGCTACACAGAGACACTGAATGATTTTTCCTAATTACAAATAAAGAAAATTGAAACACAATTAAGCTTCAAAAATAATAAAACACACTCCTCCGCCATAAGTTAAGTACAAGCTGCCTCTAATGAGGTTGTCTTTCAACAAGGGATAATCTTATGAGAAATGTTTTAGGTAAGCAGATAAAAGAATAAAGATACAAACATAATTAAGGAGTTGACTAAGGAGACAATTAGACTACTGCAAAACAGGCAAACATTTAACTACCTGAAGTTCAAAACAGCAGCTGGCAAGTTGAGAGCAATCTGAATGAATAAAGCATAAGAGAAAACTGGAGAATAATGAAAAGGGTCTTTGTCTAGAGAGTCTGCAACTGAAAATGGGACTTTAGAAATAGTCATTATATCAGGACAGGTGAAAATAGGTGAAAGATCACAGAAATTAAATACACCATATAACAGGCACAATAGTGACAAGGATGTTGCAGGAGATCAACACATCTTTGGAATATCCCTTTTGAAAGGTCACAGGATTGGTAGAGGTCTCTTGTGAGTGAGAAAAACCCAATGTTTCAGCCAAAAGTGCCTGCTAGGGAAGCCGTACAAGAACACTTTGGTGAGGAGTGACCTGTCCAATGAGTCCTCTTGGGTGACATTTCTGGGCACCTAAAAGAGAAAAATGTGTCCGAAAGCCATCAGCATGGACTTAGCAAGGGTAATTAATGTCTCACAAACTTGATTGCCTTCATGATGAAGTAACTGCATTTCTGCGTGAGGGGAGAACAGTGGATGTCATTTACCTGAGCTTCAGCAAGGCTCTTGGCATGGTGTCCCTCAATATTCTTGTACCCAAGGTAGGCCATTACAGTCGGATGGGCTGACAAATAGATGAGTGAAAACAGTTGGATATGAGGCTGACAGAGCAGTGGTGAAGGGGTCTCATGCCCAGCCTCAAGACCACTGGGACTTACTGGGGGTTTGTGGGGCAGCACAGGGGACTCTGCTGAGACCTGGGCAATTTGATACTTTAATAATCTGTGACCTTGAGGAGACAACTCCCGCCACATTTGTTGATGATGCTAAATTGGGAAACCTCATAGGCAGGAGGGCTGTCCTGTCAGGAACATCACGACAGAGAAGGACAAAGGGCAGGTCCTGCACCTGGCATAGACTAACCCCTGAAGATGTTGATAGCTGGGAGAGAGGTCAGTGGAGGGCTGCTAAGATGCTCAGGGACTGGGACACTTGCTGGGAGGAGAAACTGAGGGAAAGGGCCTTGTTCAGCCTGGAGAAGAGAAGGCTTTGGGCACCTTGTAAGAGCCTCTCTGTCCCTGCGGGGAGGTTTTTCCAGAAAGTGGAGCCAGTCTTGTCATGGCCATGCTCGGCAGGAGGATAATAGACAACAATCAGATGTTGAAAGAAGGAAGGTTCAGGCTGCAGATAACAAAAATATCCTTCTCAGTGAAGGCATCAAAGCATTGGAGCAGCTTCCTCAGCTTTGTTGTGCTGTCTCTGTCCTTGGATGTTTTCCAGCCCGCACATGGTAAAGCCTTGAGCAACGTGGTCTCACTCCACAGCTGAACGTGCTGTGAGGAGGAGGTCAGACCTGAGACCTCCTGAACTCCCATTCAGGAGAGTGGAAACCCAAATAGTGTTGTGGTGTCTTCCCCTCTGAGTCTTCCCCTGATGACAGCAGGGAATGTTCTCAGGTTCCCCATGACCATGGAAGTCAGTCAGTATAGTCAGACCAGCTGGAGCTTGCTTGTCCTCTTGTGATGCTCAGCAATAAAAGCCATGAGAAGGGCCGAGGTGTGCAGAAGGGATTCATAATTAGGGCATTTGCCTTCTGAAGCAACTGCTACATGAACTGATGCCCAGTTTCCTGGGAAAGGGTTGGACATCACCTGCTGATGGCAAGCAGAGAATAAATGCTTTTGCTTCCACAGGCAATCTGTGCTTTTCTTTATTAAACTGCCTTTATCTCAAACAATGAGGTTTTTTTCCCTGTGTCCTCTCAAGCAGGGGAGTGATTGTGTGGTTTAGTGGAACTAAAATGTGGCAGCCAGGTTAACCAACTACATTCCTTTTTGTGCCCAACGTGGGGCATGAGACAAGGGCAGTTTTGAATTAATGGTGCTACAGTTATAGTAGCTCTTTGGTGGAGAATGTCTGCGCAGGTCACTGAGCTTTCTGTATGTGCTACTTATCTCCTGATTTTGCTGAGCTTGGGAACATGATAATACAAACAAAGTCTACGCTCTTTGCCCTGGTATTGATGTCTTTACTGTGTTGGGGTAGGTATTCTATCTTGTGGAGAGGATAATGAAACACATCTCCCTCTTCCCTTAGAATCACAGAATGGTTTGGCTTGGAAGAGACCTTAAAGATCATCTAGTTCCAGCCCCCCTGACCCACATCTTCCTCTAGAAAAGGTTGCTCAAATCTCATTGTGTTGGTTTGACTGAAACTGAGTTAATTTTCTTCATGCAGTTAGAAACTTTTTTGCAGCCAGCATGGTCATTGTTTGGATTTAGTTTGGGAAAAATCAGATAACACCCCGGGACAGAGATAATACAAAGAGAATACAAGAGATAATACAAAGAGAATACAAGAGCCTATTATCTTAGTTGCTGTCTGGGAGCCAAGGTCTTTCTGAGCTCTGTGCCCACAGGTGCGAAGCAGCTGGGAAGGGAAGCATGGATGGGACAGAGCTTGACTGACAGCCAGACTGACCAATGAGAATACTCCATGACATTAGCATCAGGCTTCATGCTGAAGGAGGGCAGGGTTTTCTGGATGCAGAGATTGAGACCTGTTTCAGTTCTGCTGTGTTTTGGTGGAGTTCCATTTGGGAGTTTGTTTTGGTTTGACCTTTTGCCATTTTACCATTTTGCAATGACCTCTGTGCCTTTCTGCACTTTTCCCTCTTCCCCTGGGATCAGGTGTTCACGACCAGGCTGCTCTCTCTGTTACTTGGACTGGCTGCTTGGTGCAGGCGGAGCTTGTGAGGCATTGAATTGAGTATCTTATTTTATATTCCATTTTCCATTTTATATGTGTTATTAGCCGTGGTGGTATATTAGTATTATTTTGTTATTTTATTAAACTGTGTTTATCTCAATCCAGGAGTTTCTCCCTTCGCTTTCTATTCTCTCCCCCATTTGGGGGTGGGGGGTGGGAGTGAGCGAGCAGCTATCGTGGTTGTGATTGCTAGCTTGGGTAAAACCACGACAAGGGGCTAAACAGAAATGTTTTCACAGTCTGTGTTTTCACAAGAACATCACCAAAACCCATTTTACCTTTTTTTTTCATCTCTTTTGGCAAAGTCTCTCTCCTTTCCCCCAAATCTCCCATCTCTCTTGCACAGGTTCCCCCTGACCTCCCTACATGTGTCATCTTGTTGGGGGAAGCTTTCTGATGACCCTCATGACCTCAGAGTGTCTCTGTCCCCTGTGCTGACCAGTCAGAAGTGACCTCTCAGCCAGCACCCAAAGGGACTCATTGTACTTCTGTGCTGGAGAGGCCTCTTCACAGCCCACCCAGCAGCACTGGAGGAAGGTCAAGCCCTGCACCACACCAGAGATACCGTGCCTGCAAACCAGCACATGAACCAGAAGGGATCCTGGCTTATCTTTCCCTCCTGGGTGCCTCAGTTACCCAGAGTATCTTGGAGACAGTGGAGACCTCTGCGTGGATAACTGAATCCAACCTAAAATGTAAATTTTATACAAACCTATGCAGAAGAAACAAACTAAGAAACAAACAAAGAAACAAAGAAACAAGCAAACAAACAAACAAACAAACATCTCTAAGTAATAGCTGAAAAAGTCTTAATTTCCAGAATGCTAGGCTCTTAAGCCATTTCTGTGAAATTTTTGTGGTCACTGAGGGATGCTGATAGTATCTGGCTCCATCAGTACCGCTGATGGCATTTGTTCCTGATCAGCCAGCCAACTTCCCTCCCATCACATCATCCAGATCTTCAGTTCAGACATCAGGAACCTGCTCTAAGTTTTTGGGGTACCACATTCAAGGACTGGCAAAAGTCCAGGTACACAACATGCCCTTCTTTCTCCTCTCACGCGGTTTCAGCCGTCCCTTTCTTGTCCTTCAATGGCCTCAGCCATCCCTTTCCTGTCCTTCAATGGCCTCAGCCATCCCTTTCTTGTCCTTCAATGGCCAGGAGATGGTTGCAAGAGCATTTGCCTCATTACCTCCCCAGGGACTGAGGTGAAGCTGATCTACATGTAATAGTCCCAGTCTTCTTTCTTGTCCTTCTGGAAGCTGGGTTTGTTATTTGCCTTTTCTGAGGATCTTGGAATCTCCCTGCTCTCTCTGGATTTTCCAAGATGTTTGAGAGAGATCTCACAATGACTGCAGCCAGCTCTAATAGCACCTCTCTGGCCCTTCATACACAAAAGTTTTCTCCATATCTCACAGTTCCAGGGGAGTGCCAGGGGCACAGTAAACACCTGTCTAGCCCATCAGGAACTGTTTGGAAGAGAATCAGAAGTGAATTCTTCCTGTGTGCCCATGACTCCAATGGGGCCTCTGTGCCACTCACAGCTTTCCTGAGCATTTTTTAAGTGTCTCCCGCTCTGCAAACTTTCTGGTCCTCAGGCTGTAGATGGGGGGATTGAAAAGGAGCATGAGGATGGGCTTTGTTAAACTATTCAAGAGCGCTGTTGTGGGTATCACAGAGACAAGAATTAAAGTGTTGTAGAAAACAGCAGCCCTGGTGAGGAGAGAAGAACAGGTGGTAAATGTCTTCTGCCTACCCACGGAGATCTGATACACACAGAGGATAACCTTGTGAACAGGAAGAGGAGAATGTGATCTAAAAAGCAGGTCAGGAAAAGAGAGAGCCTGAGTGTCACCGTGTCACTGTGTGAGAGCTCCAGCAATGTTGTAAATCACAAAAGTGGTCAACTCTGCTGGGACCACAGAACTGTACCCAGCACACGACTGAAACAATTCCTGTAGATGACAGAGGAACCCCTAGTGTGTCTGCCCACTGGAGACAAATGTCCCAGGTCATGAGTCTTGTACAGGGCAGGGGATGACACACAGCCCAGTACTGATTGCAGGATGTGGTCACCAGTAGTGAGCGCTCTGTACAAGGACAAGGTGCAGGAAACAGCACTAACACAATGATGAGCAGGGATGGTGCTGTCCCCAGCCACAAAGCTGCCCATCAGCTGGGATAGGGGAGTGGACATGCAGGAGGTGTCCAGGGAGAACAAATGTCCCAAGAAGAAGTCCATGGGGATGTGAAAATTCTGTTTTGCCACCACCTGCACAATAATGAGGGTTTTCCCAAACAAAAACACCATGCAGGTCATGAGGGAGAGAAGGATTTTCTAAGGGATGGGAACATTCCCCATTCCTGGTAGGAGGGCACCTCCACAACTGCCCCATTGCACTTTCACCAGGGAAGGTTTTAGGTCAGAAAGACAAGTCACTGCATGTACATTTATTTTTTTTTTAACTAAAGATACAGTAGAGCCCCATGTTCACATAGTCACAGGGTCACACTAGAGAAGTAGATAATCGAGTTGAAATGGGTTGTCCACATTCCTTTGTGGATAACATCATCAAGGTTAAAAAAAAAAAGGCAGAACTAAAGACAACACAAACATAAAACTGACGACAACAATAACAAACTAATGAGAAAGGATGGACGTGTAATGAGTTACATTATGAGTCATATGTTGAAACAGATGGACAGTCTAGAGGTTCTGGAAGTCATCCAAGCATCAGTTTCCACACTGCATTCTGGAGCTCCTGGTTTCTCAGGCTGTAGATGAGGGGGTTCAATGTTGGAGGCACCAATGAGTACAGAACTGCCACCACTAGATCCAGGGATGGCAAAGAGATGGAAGGGGACTTCAGGCAAGCAAACGTGCCAGTGTTGACAAAAAGGGAGACCACGGCCAGGTGAGGGAGGCACATGGAAAAGGCTTTGTGCCGTCCCTGCTCAGAGGGGATCCTCAGCATGGCCCTGAAGATCTATCTGCACATAGGACACCACAATGAACACAAAACATCCTAAAAAGACAAAAGTACTGAAAAGAAGTTTAAATTCCCTGAGGTAGGCATCTGAGCAGGAGAGCTTAAGAATCTGGGAAACTTCACAGAAGAACTGTTCAACGGTATTACCTTGGCAAAGTGGTAGTGAAAATGTATTGGCCGTGTGCAGCAGAGAATAGAGGAACCCACTGGCCCAGGCAGCTGCTGCCATGTGGACACAAGCTCTGCTGCCCAGGAAGGTCCCGTAGTGCAGGGGTTTGCAGATGGCAACATAGGGGTCATAGGCCATGACTGTGAGAAGAAAAAACTCTGCTGAAAGGCAAAAGACAAAGAGAAAGAGCTGTGCAGCACATCCTGCATAGGAGATGGCCCTGGTCTGCCAGAGGGAATTGGCCATGGACTTGGGGACAGTGGTGGAGCTGGAGCCCAGGTTGATGATGGAGAGGCTGAGGAGTAAGAAGTACATGGGGGTGTGCAGGTGCTGGTCACAGGCTATGGTGGTGATGATGAGGCCGTTGCCCAGGAGGGCAGCCAGGTAGATGCCCAGGAAGAGCCAGAAGTGCAAGAGCTGCAGCTCCCGTGTGTCTGTGAACGGCAGGAGGAGGAACTGGGTGATGGAGCTGCTGTTGGACATTTGCTGTTTCTGGTCATGGGGACCTGTCCAATAAGGAAAAGGCAGTGAGAAATTAGGGCAGAGTTCTCTGAGCAAAATGTGTTCCAGTTCTCATGGAAATCCCCTGGACTGACTGACCCTGTTCAGGTCCCTTTCACGAGCTGTGGCTGGTGGTGGCTGATGGTGTCAATGGGAAGAGGCATCTTTGTTGTGGACTATACTGAATTCAGTCCTGCCCTACAGCAACAGGAAAATAGAGAAATGGGGTGGTCTCAGATTATATCAGCTCGTGATATCAAAGTCCATTTGAGCACAGTCTTGTGGGTTATCTAAATTCATATGATGTGAATTGATCTATAACATAATCTTATGTATATAATAAGTTAGCTAGTCTGTTGTAGGAGCAGGGCATGGTAACAGTGGAAAAGTACTGCAGTGAAAAATTACAGCGTGCTGAAGCAAGGACAAAGAACAAGGAATTTGCGGTGATAAACGGTGCCTTCTCC
The DNA here is from genome assembly GCA_901699155.2 of Streptopelia turtur. NCBI lineage: Eukaryota > Metazoa > Chordata > Aves > Columbiformes > Columbidae > Streptopelia > Streptopelia turtur. The sequence goes on from CABFKC020000005.1 coordinate 39,524, forward strand.
TTGCAACAAAGTATATCTCGTGATTATGAAGCTAGCAACTGTAGCAACTGTTAGCGATGGGAACATAGCTTGTAAAACTTTCTCAGCCGAACTAACTTTGTGCAAAGATTAGCTAATCAGTATGTAACACGTTAGCCTTAGACTATATAAATGTGTCGCCTCTGATCAATAAATTGGACATCTTGCTTGCATCAAGCTGTGTCTCCGTCTCTCAATCGCGGCAAATTGGTGACCCCGACGTGATCGTCAGCGACAAAACCGCCGGAGATTGAAAAACCACCTATCTGGTGGCATGTCGCGAGTCCCGCAGAACGTGGAATGAGCTGCTGAAAGGAAGCAGGATAAGCCGGCCGGCCAATACATCCCTCCGTCTGGAACGTGAGGTGAGCTGCGGGAAACTAAAAAATGGGGAATCAGGAGTCTTCTCCTGAGAGAGACGTTTATGAACTAATGAAAGCTTTACTTAACAAGCACGGGGAGAAAACGCTCTCGGGTCAGGACCTTAAATTAATCCTTAAATGGGTTCAAGTTAAAATCCCCACGGTGACTGCTTCTTCAATTTTTACGCGTGAACTTTGGGACAATGTGGGGGTAAAGTTATGGGATGCAGCTACTTCAGGAAATGAGGAAGCGCAGCGTATGCTCCCTAGGTGGAGAAAAATTTTTGAGACTATAAAAACACAAGAGCAAAGCCTACGAGGCTCGGAAGAGGGGGTAAAACCTTCTGTGCCACCATTAGCTTGCGCTGCTGGATACCCCCCCGAAGATGATCCTTTCGACCCTGGTCCAATTGACCCTGAAAAAGAACCTGATCTCTTTCCCCCTGATCCTCATGAAGTTTGGAGAGAGATAAAACGCCAAGCATTAAAGGAGGGGGAGCTGGAAATAGCGAGAACCATAGTAGCCCCCGTAATATATCAAGGAAGGGGGGGGGCGGCTCAATGGGAAGCACTGTCTTTCTCGGTTATTAAGGAATTGCGCCGTACGGTTACCGAACATGGGTTGTCTTCCCCTTATTTTGCAAGCCTTTTATCTTCTGTATTTGATACGTATGTTATGACCCCACACGATTTAAAATCCCTTACGCAGTTGTTGTTAACCCCATCACAATATACAATGTGGGAGTCTCAATGGAGAACGGGATTGCAGACAATTTTGCTGAAATATGCGGGACATGCCAATGCTGCTCTAGCTGCATTAACTATAGAACATCTCACTGGAACTGGGCGACATTCTGATCCGGCTGGTCAAGCTAGAGATATCCCCCGAGAGGCTTTAGAAGCAATTCGGGAGGAGGCAAAAAAGGCCCTGCTGAGAGTTCCTGACTCTAACAGACCCCAAAAGGTGTTTACAAGCATTTCTCAAGAACCCCGCGAACCATATATGCAGTTTATAGACAGATTAAAACAAGCTCTGGAACGCCAAATAGACAATGCTGATGCCCGAGAGATCCTGCTTCTTAAATTAGCCGTAGAGAATGCTAACGCTGATTGTAAGAAGCTTTTGAAATCACTTCTGAATCAAAATCCCACATTAATTGAAATGATAGAAGCCTGTAACAGAATCGGCACCATGGACCATAAATATGAGGCAATGGCTGCTGCTTTTGTGGCCATGCGCGGACCCATGGGTGCCAATCCACAACAAAATTGTTTCAGCTGTGGAAAGCCAGGGCACCTTAAAAGAGATTGTCTTAGTGCTAGATCTGGGAAGCGACCCCAAGCACCTAACGTTTGCCCTAGATGTCAGAAAGGTCGTCATTATGCAAACCAATGTAAATCGAGGTTTGATATGAACGGACGTCCTATACCGGGAAACCGATGGTCGAGTGCGGGACCGCGGCGCGCGCAGACACAAGTTCCGCGACCGGCGCCACGGCCAGCCTCATCGCCCCTGCAAACGCAGGGGGGAGGACGGGAAGCAGGAGTGTTTCCAGCCTCTGCCCAGCAACAGCAGGGAGCGCAGGCCTGGACCTGGCAACCGCCCACACAGTAACGCTGCTCGATTCCTCTGTTCACTTACTGCCTACCAGAGTCGCAGGCTCTTTACCTCCTCGAACACAAGCATTATTATTAGGAAGGTCGTCCACCACTCTGTCAGGTCTTTTTGTATTGCCTGGAGTAATCGATCCTGACAGTAATTCAGAAATCAAAATTATGGCCTGGACCCCGTTTCCTCCTTGTACAGTGCCAGAGGGAAGTCGTATCGCGCAATTAATACTGATCCCTAAGGAGGATTTTGTCCCAATTCCTGACCAATCACTCCCGCAAAGACAGGGAAATTTTGGATCTACGGGGGAACCACAAATTTTATGGGTCCAAACCATTTCACAAAAACGCCCCATATGCCAATGCACCCTCATTCGCGGAGGTCAGCAGGTCGTGTTAAGTGGAATTATTGATACAGGTGCAGATGTTACAGTTATTTCTCAAGCTAAGTGGCCTTCTAGGTGGCCTTTAGCTGATGTCTCCCAGACATTAGCTGGAATCGGGGGGAGTGGAGCTAGCCGCCAAAGCGCAGAAATAATACAAGTTCAAAATTCAGAAGGACAAGTTGCCTCAGTCAAACCGTTTATCTTACCAGTACCTATGGTCTTGTGGGGGCGTGACGTGTTGTCCCAGTGGGGGATGTCTATCCAGACACATTTTTAGGAGGGGCCATTGAGGGGCGTGAAACCCTAAAGTTAACTTGGAAAACTGATTCCCCTATTTGGGTTGATCAATGGCCCCTGCCACTAGAAAAGCTTCACGCCCTCCAAGAAATAGTCGCTGAACAATTATCTATGGGACATATTGTACCCTCTACAAGTCCCTGGAATTCACCTGTTTTTGTCATTAAAAAACCAAATGGCAAGTGGCGCTTGCTCCATGACCTCCGAAAAATTAATGACGCTATAGAAGACATGGGAGCCCTACAACCCGGGCTGCCGTCACCTACCATGATCCCTCGAGATTGGCATTTAACCATCATAGATCTTAAAGATTGTTTTTTCAACATTCCATTGCATCCAGACGATGCTCCTAAATTTGCCTTTTCGGTCCCTAGCGTCAACATGCAAGCCCCTTTGCAAAGATACCATTGGGTTGTGCTACCACAAGGAATGAAAAATAGTCCCACAATATGCCAATGGTATGTGGCGAAAATACTTAGTCCTGTCAGAACTGTGATACCTGCTGCATTGCTATATCATTATATGGATGACATTCTAGTGGCAGCACAATGCCATGAAGTCATGGAGAAAGCTGTAGCCCTTGTCATGGCTGCTGTAAAATCAGCAGACCTCTGTATTGCGCCAGAAAAAATTCAAAAAGTACCACCTTGGAAATACTTAGGATGGCGTATAAGAGCTCAGACTATTACCCCGCAACCTTTACAAATACAGGCGAATGTAAAAAATTTACATGACGTGCAAAAACTGTTAGGAACAATCAATTGGGTCAGACCATTGTTAGGAATCACTAATGCAGATCTCAGTCCCTTATTCGAAATGCTTAAAGGAAGCTCAGACTTAAACACTCCACGAAGTCTCAGTCCTGAGGCCATAGCTTCCTTGCATAAAGCTGCAGCAGCGATTACCTCCAGACAAGCGCATCGATGGGAACCAGAATTGCCTTTTCAATTAATCATCCTTAACCCTGTTCGACAGCCTCATGCACTTATTTTCCAATGGGACTACCAGAAAACGGACCCCTTACTGATCATTGAATGGATCTTTTTGCCTAACCAAGCCACAAAGACTATCTCAACACAGCATGAGATGTTTGCATCTTTGATCATCAGAGCTCGACAGCGATTACTTACCCTGGCAGGCACAGACTTTAGCCTTATATGTATGCCAGTAACAAGTGTTTACCTGCAATGGTTACATCAACAATCAGATGCATTAGGCATAGCTCTAACTGGCTATGCAGGCCAACTCACTTCTCATCCGCCTTCTCACAAACTGTTAAGCATTGATTTTCACCTTATACCTATCCCAAAGCGGAGTGACCAACCTTTACAGGCTCTTACTGTTTTTACAGATGGCTCTGGGAGATCTCACAAGTCGGTTATCCTTTGGTGGAATGGCCAATGCCAACGGTGGGAATCTGATATTGAAACTGTACAGGGTTCTCCTCAAATAGTGGAGTTATCTGCAGTTGTTCGAGTTTTTCGTAAATGGTCTGTTCCTCTTAACATAATTACTGATTCTGCTTATGTTGCAGGAATTGTTAGCTGAGCCGAAGCTTCTGTATTACGAGATGTTTCTCACACGGCACTGTTTAACCTGTTGCAGGAACTTATCTTCTTATTGGACTCTCGTCTTCACCCTTATTTCATTATGCATGTTAGATCTCATACTTCCTTACCAGGTTTTATCGCGGAAGGAAACCGGCAGGCTGACATGCTGACGTTACCAGTACAGGTATTACCAGACCGTGTCGCACAAGCTAAACTTAGTCATTCTTTTTTCCACCAAAATGCTGGAGGCCTAAAACGACAGTTTAACCTTACCTCACAACAAGCCAATAATATCATTGCGGTCTGTCCTGATTGTCAGAGACACTCTTTTCCTTCCATAGCAGGAGGAGTCAATCCCAGAGGTTTACAGAGTCTTCAACTCTGGCAAACAGATGTTACTCATTTTGCTGAATTTGGTCGTTTAAAGTTTATTCATTGCTCTGTTGATACATTTTCGGGAATGTTATTTGCCTCCTGTCATACAGGAGAAAAAGCACGCGATGTGCAAAAACATCTAATGCGCGCTTTTGCCACTTTAGGGGTACCCTCTCAAATTAAAACAGACAATGGTCCCGCATATGTGTCTAAAAATTTAACAGCCTTTTTTGCTTTTTGGGGAATCTCTCACGTTACAGGCATCCCTCATTCTCCCACAGGTCAAGCTTTGATAGAACGTTCTCACCAAACCTTAAAACGCTTATTATTAAAACAAAAAGGGGGAATAGGGACTGATACACCAGAGGAGCGAATACAGAAAGCCTTGTATGTTTTTAACTTTTTGAATTGCTCCTTATTAGATAGCAATCCTCCAGTAGTTCGCCATTTCAGCACAAATAACCTTTTTGAACCCAGGGTGAAACCGCCGGTATTGATCCGGGACCCAGAAACAGGTAAGATAATGGGACCCTATCCCCTTGTCACATGGGGAAGAGGCTATGCTTGTGTTTCCACAGAAAGAGGCCCTCGGTGGATCCCGGCAAAAAACGTGAGACCCTACCGAGAAACGCTACAACAACTCCCTGATGGCGATCCCAGTCCTACAGGGAACATAGAAGATACGGAGAATATCGACGGGCACCTATGAACTCGGTCTCTGAGATTTACAACAACAGGACTTCGCAAAAACCCCCAGTGCTGAAATGTTGGTGAAACCAGATGTCCTGGAATTAGTCGGACGTCGCCCCTGGGAAGAATCAGATAATTGAAAACAAAAAGGGGGAGATGTGGGTTATCTAAATTCATATGATGTGAATTGATCTATAACATAATCTTATGTATATAATAAGTTAGCTAGTCTGTTGTAGGAGCAGGGCATTGTAACAGTGGAAAAGTACTGCAGTGGAAAATTACAGCGTGCTGAAGCAAGGACAAAGAACAAGGAATTTGCGGTGATAAACGGTGCCTTCTCCTTACAACAAAGTATATCTCGTGATTATGAAACTAGCAACTGTTAGCAACTGTTAGCGATGGGAACATAGCTTGTGAAACTTTCTCAGCCGAACTAACTTTGTGCAAAGATTAGCTAATCAGTATGTAACACGTTAGCCTTAGACTATATAAATGTGTCGCCCCTGATCAATAAATCGGACATCTTGCTTGCATCAAGCTGTGTCTCCGTCTCTCAATCGTGGCACCAACCAGAAGTCTATGGGGAGTCAGTGGACCCAGGACAGCCAATCACATTTGAGGAGGCAGGGTGAGTCATGTGACTGATAGGTAACCAGCCAATCAAGCTTTGAGGTCTGCAGGAAAGGCGGTGAGAGTTGAAGGAGCTGAGGAGTGTTCAGGGCCGGGCTGTGCTGGCTGCACCAATCACATCTGGCGGGAGTGCAGTACATAGATGATTGACATGCAGACTGACCCATCACTTGATAGGAGGAGCCAATGGGAAATCCCAGACAGCCAACCAGAGGAAACAGGGCCTCAGGAAAGGCGGAAAATGTGGGGGGAGTAACCCCTCAGGCAGCCAATCAGAGAGAGCATCACTTCAGAGCAGGGTGGGCCCCAAACCAGGGCAGAGTCACAGCCCAGGCAGCCAATCAGCTGCAGGATCAGCTCAGGGGAGGAGACTGACAGCCCTCCCGACCAATGGTGTCGCAGCCCAGGCTGAGCTTTGCCGTGGCCACCCTGGAGGCTGCCCCACGGCTGAGCAGCCCCCGACCCAGGCCCGGGGCCCTTTTTCCTCCCACTGCGGCCCTGGGGCTGTTGTTGCTGCCTCTGGCTCAGGTGTGCGTGGGCTGCTCTGGGCTTGTTCTCCTGGGTGGGGGAGGGGGCAGGGGGCACTTGCTGGAGAGGAGCTGCTGGGGCTGGAGCTGGAGAGAGCAGGAGAAGGGGAAGCAGCTGGAGGGTGAAGTGCAGGGGATCCCCACAGCTGCTGCTCCAGCTGCACAGAGACAGCTGCCCCTCTGGGTGAGGGAGGTCCTGTGAGCAGCCTCAGCAGAGCAGATCACAAACGTGCCCCCGGGTCTGTGTGAGTGAGGAAAATTACTGTACGGCCGTGTAGCGTGTGTGTGTGTGTGTGTGTGTGTGTGTGTGTGTCTGGGAAGCCTCGTGCGGTGAGAGCTGTTGGACACCCATGTGTTCCTTAGGTGGAGGATGGGCAAGAGACTGGAGCTACAGCAGAGGAAGGGAGGAAAGGACAGACAGACACAGACAGGAGGGCCTGAGCTCCACAATTTGCCTGGCCGTGCAGAGAGCTGGAGCTCTGGTGAGTCCTGGGCCCTTGGGGTCATGTCACCTCTTCTGTGTCCCCATCCCTCCCTGCCCGCTCCCCTTTCCTCCTGCTTCCTCTCCCTCGTTCTGCCACTCTTCCTATTTCCCGGCTGATTCTTCTTCCATCTCTGTCCACATCCCTGTCCCTATTTCCCTCTTGCTGTTCATAGAGACATAGATGTCACAAATTCACACTCATAGTCACAGAGCCACAGCCACAGAGTCAAAGAATCACAGTCATAGAGTCACAGTCACAGATGTCACAGTCACAGATGTCACAGAGTTACAGTCACAGCCACAGGGTCAGAGTCCCAATCACAGAGTCAGAGTCATAGAGTCACAGAGTCAAAGAGTCACACTTAGAGTCACAGAGACACAGAGTCACAGTCACAGTCACCGACTAAAAGTCATAGAGTCACAGTCACAGAGTCATGGAGTCACAGAGACAGTCACAGAGTCAGAGAGTCACAGAGTCACAATCACAGAGTCAGTGTCACAGAGTCACAAATCACCGACTCACAGTCACAGAGTTGCAGAGTCAGAGTAGCAAAGTCACAGTCACCGAGTCAAAGAGTCACCGAGTCAATAAGTCACCGAGTCACAGAGTCCCAGAGTCACAGTCACAGAATCACAGTCCCAGAGTCAGAGGCACAGTCCCAGAGTCCCAAAGACCCAGAGTCCGAGTCACAGACCCACAGGGTCACAGAGTCACAGTCCCAGAGTCACAGAATCACCGAGTAACAGTCACAGAGGTCCAGAGTAACAGAATCACAGAGTTAGTGTCACAGAGTCACAGTCACAGGGTGACAGTCACAGAGTCACAATCACAGAGTCACAGTGACAGAATCATAGTCACAGAGTCACATTGTCACATAGTCACAGATGAACAGTCACAGAGTAACAGTCACAGATTCACACACACACAGTCACAGAGTCCCAGTCACATAGTGTTAGAGTCACAGTCACAATCACAGAGTAACAAAGTCAGAGTCACAGACTCAAAGTCACGGGGTCAAAGTCACAGAGTCATAGTTATGGTAACAGAATAACAGTCAGAGAGTCACAGAGACACAGAGTGACAGTCATAGTCACAGAGTCAGAGAGTCAGAGTCACAGACTCACAATCACAGATTCACCATCACAGAGTCGCAGAGTCACAGTCACATAGAGAATCAGAGAGCCAGAGAGTCATAGAGTTACAGTCACAGAGTCACAGCCTCAAAGTCACAGCGTTACAGCCTCAGTCACGGAATCATCGTCAGAGAGTCACAGAGTCACAGTCACAGGGTCAGAGTCACAGAGTCACAGTCACAGAGTCACACATGTCACAGAGTCACAGTCACAGGTTCACAGTCACAGAGTCACAGTCACAGGGTTAGAGTCAGAGAGTCATAGTTATGGTCACAGAGTCACAGTCAGAGAGTCACATATGTCACAGAGTCACAGTCACAGAGTCACAGATGTCACAGAGTCACTGAGTCACAGTCAAAGGTTCAGAAACACAGAGTCATAGTTGTGGTCACAGAGTCACAGTCACAGAGTCACATATGTCACAGAGTCACAGTCACAGGGTCAGAGTCACAGAGTCACAGAGTCACAGATGACAGAGTCTCAGATGTCACAGAGTCACAGAGTCAGAGAGTCGTAGTTGTGGTTACAGAGTCACAGTCACAGAGTCAAATATGTCACAGAGTCACAGTCACAGAGTCACAGTCACAGAGTCACAGTCACAGGGTCACAGTCACAGGGTCATAGTTATGGTCAGAGAGTCACAGGAGAAAGTTCAGAGTCACAGAGTCACAGTCACAGAGTCACAGATGACACAGAGTGACAGATGACACAGAGTCACAGATGACACAGAGTCACAGAGTCACAATCACGGGATTAGAGTCACAGAGATGTAGTTGTGGTCACAGAGTGGTCACAGAGTCACAGTAACAGATTCACATATGTCATAGGGTCAGAGTCACAGAGCCACAGTCAAAGAGTCACATATCTCACAGATTCACAGAGTAACAGTCACAGAGTCACAGAAGTCACAGAGTCACAGATGACACAGAGTCAAATATGACACAGAGTCACAATCTCAATCTTAGAGTCACAGAGCAATAGTTTTGGTCACAGAGTCACAGTCACAGAGTCACAGTCACAGAGTCACATATGTCACAGAGTCACATATGTCACAGAGTCAAAGTCACAGGGTCAGAGTCACAGAATCACAGTCACAGAGTCACAGAGTCACGGTCAGAGATTCACAATCACAGAGTCACAGTTACTGTGTTCATAATCAGTCAGAGAGTCACAGAGTCACACTGTCACAGTCCCAATGTCCCAGTCACATAGCCCCAGAGCCCTAGAGTCCCCGATGTCACACATTCACTGAGTCACAAAGCCATAGAGTCACAGTCAAAGAGTCACAGTCACCGCATCACAAATGACACAAAATCACACACGTCACAGAAACACAGACGTCACAGAGTCACAGATGACACAGAGTCACAGCTGTCACAGGGTCACAGAGTCACAATCACAGGCTCAGATTGACAGTGTCATAGTTGTGGTCACAGAGTCACAATCACAGAGTCACAGTCACAGAGTCACATATGTCACAGAGTCATGTAGTCATGGTCACAGAATCACAGATGCCACAGAGTCACAGAGTCACGGTCACAGGGTCAGAGTGACAGAGTCATAGTTATGGTAAAAGAGTCATATATGTCAAAGAGTCACAGTCACAGGGTCATAGTCCCGTAGTCACAGCCACAGAGTCACAGATGACACAGAGTCACAGAGTAACGGTCACAGGATCAGAGTCACAGAGTCATAGTTATGGTCAGAGAGTCACAGTCAGAAGTTCAGAGTCACACAGTCACGGAGTCACAGAGTCACAGAGTCACAGATTCACATATGTCACAGAGTCACAGTCACAGGGTCAGTGTCACAGAGTCACAGTCACAGAGTCACATATATCACAGATTCAAAGTGTAACAGCCACAGAGTCACAGAAGTCACAGAGTCACATATGTCACAGTCACAGGTTCAGAGTCACAGACTCACAGTCACAGAGTCACAGATGACACAGAGTCACAGATGTCACAAAGTCACAGTCACAATTTCAAGATTAAAGTCACAGAGTCATAGTTGTGGTCACAGAGTCACATATGTCACAGAGTCACATATGTCACAGAGTCACATATGTCACAATCACAGGGTCAGAATCACAGTGTCGTAGTTGTGGTCACAGAGTCACAGTCCCAGAGTCACAGATGACACAGAGTCATAGTTGTGGTCACAGAGTCACAATCACGGGATTAGAGTCCTAGAGTCATAGTTGTGGTCACAGAGTCACAGTCACAGTGTCACATACGTCACAGGTTCAGAGTCACAGAGTCATAGTCACAGAGTCACACATGTCACAGATTCACAGTCACACGGTCAGAGTCACAGAGTCGCAGTCACAGAGTCAAAGATGACACATAGTCACAGGTGTCACACAGTCACAGAGTCACAATCACGGGGTCAGATTCACAGAGTCATAGTTGTGGTCATAGAGTCACAGTCACAGAGTCACATATGTCACAGACTCACAGTCACAGTTTCAGAGTAACTGAGTCACAGTCACAGAGCCACAGACGACACAGATTCACAGATGTCACATAGTTATAGAGTCACGGTCACAGGGTCAGAATCAGGGAGTCATAGTTATGGTCACAGAGTCACAGTCAGAGAGTCACAAATGTCACAGAGTCACAGTCACAGGTTCGGAGTCACAGACACAGAGTCACAGAGTCACAGTCACGGGGTCAGAGTCACAGAGTCACAGTTATGGTCACAGAGTCACAGACACAGAGTCACATTCACAGAGTCACATATGTCACAGAGTCAAAGTCACAGATTCAGAGTTACAGAGTCACAGTTACAGAGTCACAGATGACACAGATGACACAGAGACACGGTTACAGGGTCAGAGTCACAGAGTCATAGTTATGGTCAAAGAGTCACAGTCACACAGTCAAAGTCACAGAGTCACAGATGACACAGACTTACAGATGTCACAGAATCACAGAGTCACGGACATGGGCTCAGATTCACAGTGTCATAGTTGTGGTCACAGAGTCACAATCACAGAGTCACAGTCACAGAGTCACATATGTAACAGATTCACAGAGTCACAGTCACAGAGTCACAGATGTCACAGAGTCACATATGTCATAGAGTCACAGACACAGGTTCAGAGTCACATAGTCACAGTCACAGAGTCACAGATGACACATCGTCACAGATGTCGCAGAGTCACAGATGTCGCAGAGTCACAGTCACGGGATTAGAGTCACAGAGTCATAGTTGTGGTCTCACAGTCACAGCCACGGAGTCACATATGTCACAGAGTCACATATGTCACAGAGTCACAGTCACAGAGTCACATATGTCTCAGAATCACAGTCACAGGATGAGAGTCACAGAGTCATAGTCACAGAGTCACAGACGACACAGAGTCACGGATGTCACAGAGTCACAGATGTCACAGAGTCACAGAGTCACAATAATGGTGTCAGAGTCACAAAGTCACAGAGTCACGGTCAGAGAGTCAAAGTCACAGTGTCACAGTCACAGTAAAGTGTAACGATTACAGAGTCACAATCACAGAGTCACAGTCACAGTGTACATAATCAGAGAGTCACAGAGTCACAGTGTCACAGAGTCATAGTGTCACAGAGTCACAGAGTCACAGACCTAGAATCACAGTGTCACAATCACAGAGTCACAGAGTCACAATCAAAGAGTCAAAGTCACAGTTCCAGAGTCCCAGTCACATAGTCCCAGAGCCCCAGAGTCCCAGATGTCACAGTGTCACTGAGTCTCAAAATCACAGAATCACAGTCACAGAGACACAGGAACACACTGAGTCACAGTTATGGTCACAGAGTCACATTACAGAGTCACATATGTCACAGGTTCAGAGTCACAGAGTCATAGTCACAGAGTCACATATGACACAGATTCACACTCACAGGGTCAGAGTCACAGAGTCACAGATGACACAAAGTCACAGATGTCACACAGTCACAGAGTCACAATCATAGTTTCAGAGTAACAGAGTCACAGTCACAGAGTCACAGATGACACAGTGTCAGAGATGTCACAGATGACACAGAGTCACAGAGTCACGGTTACAGAGTCAGAGTCACATAGTCATAGTTATGGTCACAGAGTCACAGTCTCAGAGTCACATATGTCATAGAGTCACATTCACAGGTTCAGAGTCAAAGAGTCACAGATGACACAGAGTCACAGATGACACAGAGTCACAGATGACACAGAGTCACAGATGTCACAGAGTCACCGAGTCACAATCACGGAGTCAGAGTCACAGAGTCATAGTTGTGGTCACAGAGTCACAGTCACAGAGTCACATATGTCATGGTCAGAGAGTCAAAGTCACAGGGTCACAGTCACATTAAATAGTCACAATCACAGAGTCACAGTCACAGTGTACATAATCAGAGTGTCAGAGTGACAGACGTCACAGAGTCACATTCACAGGGTGTCCTGGTTTTGTTAAAAACAAGTTTCTCTTTTAGTTAATTTGCCTTTCATCTAAAGCCTTCCTCTTAACTACATTTTCCTGGAGAACCAGACACATGTTTTGGTAAACCTGGCAATGGAATGCAAACTTATTGATAAGCATGGATGGACATCTCGTGAGAAGCGACGAGAAACCAGTGACCAAGAAAATGACCAACTGTGTATAACATTCCATTCACGTGAATACTTCATATAAAAGTGGGAGATCACTAGGATCACGGCCCTTTTTTCCCTTTTCCTTTTCCCTTTTCCTCATGGCTGACATTAGCAGAGGACCTTGCTACTCATCCCTGCGAACTGAGGCCTAGTGACAGACTGAATCCAGCTCCGGTTGGCTGCAGAGTCTAATCCAGGACTTCGGGTGCCGGCTCTGCAGTTGCTGAGACTTTCAAGATTGGTTTTGTATATTTTGTGTTATTTTCTCTATTCTTATTAGTAGCATTAGTAAAACATCTTTAATTTTTCCAACTCTCTTCTTTCTGTCCTTCTTTTCCTCCCAAACACCTGTCCTTAGTAGGAAGGGAGGAGAAGGAGGGGCAAAAAGGGGAAGTGGGGGGGAGAGGAGGTTAACAATACAATATTTCTCCATTTCTGCTCTGGTTTTCACTGTATTGCACCAAAACACCCACCTGATGACATCATTTCAACAGCAAAAGCAGCAATTTGCAGAATTCAGCTTCTTTGGGGAACTGAGAAATTGCTGAGCTGACACGAAGTCCTGCAGTGTCCCTGTCACCTGCAGAGTCACCGCATCCTCGCCACGGTAGCGGGCATTGTGACCAAGGTTCTATGTCAGCTGGGTGTGGCAGCCGAGCGCCCCCTAGGGGAGGGGGAGCCTGTCAGTCCTGGGCCTGTCACTGCCTGCTATCACAGTATCACAGTATGTTTGGGATTGGAAGGGACCTCAAAAGATCATCTAGTCCAATCCCCCTGCTGGAGCAGGAACGCCCAGGTGAGGTCACACAGGAACATGTCCAGGTGGGTTTCGAATGTCTCCAGTGAAGGAGACTCCACAAACCCCCTCGGAAGCCTCTTCCAGTGCTCTATCACCCTCACTGAGAAGAAGTTTCTTCTCAAATTTAAGTGGAACCTCTTGTGTTCCAGCTTGATCCCATTACCCCTTGTCCTATCATTGTTTCCCACTGAGAAAAGTGGGCTGACAAGCAACCAGTGCTCTCTGCACCCTGCTGCACAAGCTACCACACCCGCTGCTGCAGCACAGTGTGGGTGGGACTCACCCGCTACACAAGCTGGTTGCTTCTCCCTGCACCTGCTGACCAGTCGCTGCCCTCCCAAAGGCTTTTTCAAGGCAAGGGGAGGGGGTGTGGTCGCCGTCACCGTGGGAACGCCCCCCGCCACGTCAGCCGCTCTCTCGCAATGGCTGCCGGGGCTTTGGCGATCAGGACCCGCCGGGAATCATGCTGTCCCTGTACGTTTCCCTCTGAGCTTCCTAATATCGGCTGAACCTCGTGGTCGGCTGAACCCCGCCAGCCTCGGCTCTCGCTGGGCTGGCTCCGATCAGCTGACTGATATCCCAGATACAGTATCCTAGGTACAGTATCCCATATACAGAACCCCAGATACAGCATACTAGATACACCATCCTAGATACAGCATCCCAAGATAAGCATGCTAGATACAGCATCCCAGATACAATATATGAGATATAGGATACCAGATACAGCATCCTAGATAAAGCATGCTAGTTAGAGCATCCCAGATTTAGCATCCTAGATACAGCATCTCAGATACAGCATCCCAGATACAGTATATTAGATACAGCATTCTAGATACAGTATCCCAGATACAGCACCCTAGATACAGCATACTAGACCCCAAATTCAGCATCCTAGATACAGCATTCCAGATACAGCATTCTAGATACAGTATCGCAAATACTGTATCCGAGATATATTATCCCAGATACATCATCCTAGATATAGCATCCCAGATACAGCATCCCAGAAACAGAATCCTAGACAGCACCCCAGATACAGTATCCCAGATACAGTATCCCAGATACAGTATCCCAGATATAGCATCCTAAATACAGCATCCTAGATAGAGCATCCTAGATAGAGCATCCTAGATAGAGCATCCCAGATACTATATACTAGACACAGCATCCTAGATACAGCGTCCCTGATACAGTATCCCAGATACAGCATCCTAGATACAGAATCCTAGATACAGCATCCCAGATACAGCATCCTAGATACTGCATCCTACCTACAGCATCCCAGATACAGCATCCCAGATACAGCATCCCAGATACAGCATCCTAGATACAGCATCCTAGATACAGCATCCTAGATACAGCATCACAGATTTAGCATCCTAGATACAGCATCCTACATACAGCATCTCAGAGCATCCTAGATAGAGTATCCCACATACAGTATTGGAGATATAGTACCCCAGATACAGCATCCCAGATTCAGCATCCTAGATACAGCATGCCAAATACAGCATCCCAGATACAGCATCCTAGATACAGTATCTCAGATACAGCATCCTAAATACAGCATCTTAGATACAGTATCCCAGATACAGCTTCCTAGATACAACATCCCCTATACAGCATCCCAGATACAGCATCCCAGATACAGCATCCCAGATACAGCATCCCAGATACAGCATCTCAGATAGAGCATCCTAGATACAGGATCCTAGGTACAGTATCCCAGATACAGAATCCCAAATACACCATCCTAGATACACCATCCTAGATACAGCCTCCCAAATTCAGCATCCTACATACAGCATCTCAGATAGAGCATCCTAGATAGAGTATCCCACATACAGTATTGGAGATATAGTACCCCAGATACAGCATCCCAGATTCAGCATCCTAGATACAGCATGCCAAATACAGCATCCCAGATACAGCATCCTAGATACAGTATCTCAGATACAGCATCCTAAATACAGCATCTTAGATACAGTATCCCAGATACAGCTTCCTAGATACAACATCCCCTATACAGCATCCCAGATACAGCATCCCAGATACAGCATCCCAGATACAGCATCCCAGATATATCATCAGAGATACAGCATCCCAGATTCAGCGTCCTAGATACAGCATCCCAGATAGAGCTTCCTAGATACAGCATCGTAGATGCAGCATCCCAGATACAGCATGCTAGATATGATATCCCAAATACAGCATCCCAGATACAGCATCCCACATATAGCATCCTAGATACAGCATCCCAGATACAGTATCCTAGATGCAGTATCCCAGATACAGTATACTAGATACAGTTTCCTAGATACAGTATACCAGATATAACATCCTAGATACAGCATCCCAGATACAGCATCCCAGATACAGCATCCCAGATACAGCGTCCCAGATACAGCGTCCCAGATACAGCGTCCCAGATACAGCGTCCTAGATACAGCGTCCTAGATACAGCGTCCCTGATGCAGTATCCCAGATACAGCATCCTAGATACAGCATCCTAGATACAGCAACCCAGATACTGTATCCAAGATACAGTATCCTAGGTACAGCATCCCAGATAAAAAATCAAGATACACCATCTTAGATACACCATCCTTGACACAGCATCCCAAATTCAGCATCCTAAATACAGCATCCCAGATACAGCATCCTAGATACAGTATACCAGATACAGTATCCGAGATATAGTATCCCAGATACAGTATCCCAGATACAGCATCCTAGATATACCATCCTAGATACAGCATGCCAGATACAGTATGCCAGATACCGCATCCTAGATACAGCATGCTAGATAGAGCATCCCGGATTTAGCATCCTAGATACAGCATCCCAGATACAGCATCCCAGATACAGCATCCTAGATACAGTATCCCAGATACAGCATCCCAGATACAGCATCCCAGATACAGCATCCCAGATACAGCATTGCACATAGAGCAACCGAGATACATCATCTTACATACAGAATCCCAGATAAAGCATTCCAGATAAAGCATTCCAGATACAGTATCCCAGAGACAGTATCCCAGAGACAGCATCCTAGAGACAGCATCCTAGAGACAGCATCTTAGATACAGCTTCCCGGATTCAGCATCCTAGATACAGTATCGCAGATACAGTATCCAAGATATACTATCCAAGAAACAGTATCCCAGATACAGCATCCTAGATACAGCATCCCATATTCAGCATCCTAGATACAGTATCCTAGATACAGCATTCTAGATACAGTATCCCAGAGACACTATCCCAGATACAGCATCCTAGATACATTATCCTAGATACATTATCCCAGATACAGTATCCCAGATACAGTATCCCAGATACAGTATCCCAGATATAGCATGCCAGATACAGCAAACTATATACACCATCCAAGATAGAGCAACCTAGGTACAGCAGCCTAAACACAGCATCCCAGATACATCATTCTAGATACAATATCCCAGATATAGTATCCCAGATACAGCATCCTGGATACAGCATCCTAGATATAGTATCGTAGATACAGTATCCTAGATACAGCATCCTATATACAGCATGCGATACACAGTATCCCAGATAAAGCTTCCCAGATTCAGCATCCTAGATACAGCAGGCGAGACACATCATCCCAGATACAATATCCCAGATACAGAATCCCAGATACACCATCCCAGATACAGAATCCTGATACAGCATCCTAGATACAGCATCCCAGAAACAGCATCCTAGATATAGTATCCCAGATACAGCATCGTACATATAGCATCCTAGATACAGCAACCTAGATACAGCATCCCATATACAGCATCCTAGATCCAGCATCCGGGTACAGCATCCTAGATACAGTATCCTAGGTACAGCATCCTAGATACAGCATCCCAGATACAGTATCCCAGATACAGAATACTAGATACAGCATCCCAGATACAGCATCCTAGATACAGTATCTCTGAACATAGTATCCCAGATAAAGCATCCCAGATACAGTATCCCAGATGCAGTATCCTAGATACACCATCCTAGATACAGCATCCCAAATTCAGCATCCTATATACAGCATCCTAGATACAGTATAAAAGATACAGTATCTGATATACAGTATGCCAGATACAGCATCCTAGATACAGCATCCTTGATTCAGCATCGTAGATACAGCATCCAAGATACAGCATCCTAAATACAGCATCCTAGATACAGCATCGCAGATAGAGCATCCTAGATAGAGCATCCCAGATACAGCATTCCAGATGCAGCATCCTAGATACAGCATCGCCGATACAGCAACTAGATACAGCATCCCATATACAGTATCCTAGATACAGCATCTAAAGATACAGCATCCCAGATACAGCATCCCAGATACAGCATTCTAGATACAGGATCCCAGATACAGCATCCTAGATCCAGTATCCTAGATATACCATCCCAGATACAGCATCCCAGATACAGCATCCCAGATACAGCATCCCAGATACAGCATCCTAGACACAGCATCCCAGAAACAGCATCCCAGATACAGTACACTAAATGAAGCATCCTAGATACAGTATCCCAGATACGGCATCCTAGATGTAGCATACTAGATACAGCATCGTAGACAGAGCATCCCAGATAGAGTATCCCAGATACAGCATCCTAAATGCAGCGTCCCAGATACAGCATCCCAGATACGGTATCCTAGATATATCATCCTAGATACAGCATCCCAGATACAGCATCCCAGATACAGCATCCCAGATATAGTATCCCAGATACTGCATCCTAGATAGAGTATGCCAGATACAGCATCCTAGATACAGCATCCTAGATACAGCATCCCACATACAGCATCCTAGATCCAGTCTCCTAGATCCAGAATCCACGATACAGTATCCCAGATACATTATCCTAGATACAGCATCCTAGATACAGTATCCCAGATACAGCATCCCAGATATAGCAACCTAGATACAGCATCTTAGGGCTTGGGTTTCCAGGACTTTGACTTGCAGGATTTGGAGGTGCCAGGTTTGGGAGTGAATTCTTTGGGAGTGCAGGGTTTGGGTGTTTAGGACGTGGGGGTGCTGCGTTTGGGGTGCAGGGTTTTGGGGTGCAGGGTTTGGGTGTTCAGGACCTGGGGGTGCTGCGTTGGGTGTGGAGGGTTTTGGGGTGCAGGGTTTGGGGAGGCAAATTATGGGGGTCCTGGGTTTTAGGAGGACAGGATTTAAAGGTGCAGGATTTGAGGGTGCAGGGTTTGGGGATTCAGGACCTGGGGGTGCAGGTTTCAGGGTGTGAGGTTTAGGGGTGCATTATTAGAGCGTGGAAGATTAGGGGGTGCAGGGTTGGGTGGTGAGGATCTGGGGTGCACATTTTGGACGTTAAGGACGTGGGGGTGGGGGACTTGGGCGTTCAGGGATTGGGAATGCACGGTTTGGGGGGGTAGAGTGCAAGCTGGGAGGGGCAGGATTTGGGGTGCAGGGTTTGGGGGTGCATTGTTGGGGGACAGGATTTGGGGGTGCAGGGTTTAGGGATGCAGGATTTAGGGTGCAGGATTTGGGGCTGTATGGCTGGGGGGTGAAGGGTTTGGGGGAAAGAATATTGGGGTGCATGGTTTAGGGGTGCAGGGGCTTGGGGGGAACCATTTGGGGCTGATGGGTTTTGAAGGATTTGGGGGTTCAAGATTTGGTGGTTCAGGATTCTGGGGTGCCGGGTTTTGAGGTGAAGGATTTGGGGGTGCAGGGTTTGGAGATGGATGATTACGGGGTGCAGACTCTGGAATTCAGGATCTTGGGGTGCACGGGTCTGCAGTGAAGGGTTTGGTAGAGCAGGATCTGGGGGTGCAGGACTTTTGGGTGAGGTTTGGGATGCAGGGTTCATGTGTTCACATTTAGGGGTGCAGGATTTGAGGGTGCAGGGCTTTGGGTGCAGAGTTTGGGGGTGCAGGGTTTTTGGCAGGAGGATCTGAGGGTGCAGGATCTGGGGCTGCAGCGTTTTCAGTGCAGGTTTTGGGGGGACTTGATTTTGGGGTGCTCACTTTGGGGCTGTAGGATCCGGGGGAGCAGGATTTGGGGTTTCAGGGTTGAGGGTAACAGGAATTTGGGGTGCAGGGGCTTGGGGTGAAGAGTATGGTAGGGCAGGATTTGGGGGGGCAGGATTTGGGGGGGCAGGAAGGAAGGAAAGAAGGAAAGAAGGAAAGAAGGAAAGAAGGAAAGAAGGAAAGAAGGAAAGGAAGGGTCTGGGGCTGCAGGATTTGGGGGTGCAGGGTTTAGGGGTGCAGGATCTGGGGGTGCAGGGTGTTTGGGTGAAGGGCTTGGTAGGGCAAGATTTTGGGGTGAAGGATTTGGGGTGCAGGGTTTGAGGGTTAAAGGATTTGGGGGTGCCGGGTTCAGCTGTTCAGGACCTGGGTTTCAGGGTTTGCACGTTCAAGGTTTGCGGTGCATTGTTTTGGGGGAAAAGATTTGGGGGTGCAGAGTTTTTGAGAGAAGAATTGGGGGCTGCAGGATTTGGGGGTTCAGCGTTTAGGGTAGCAGGATGTTGGGGTGCAGGATATGGGGGTGCAGTGTTTTTGGGTGCAGGGATTGGAGTTTCAGGGCTTGGGGGTGTAGGCTGTTGGGGGCAGGATCTGGGGTGCAGGGTTTAGGGGTGTAGGGTTGGGGCGTGAAGGGTTTGGGGGACAGAATCTTGAGGTGAAGGGTTTGGGGTGCAGGATTTGCATTTCAGGGCTTGGGGGTGCAGGAATTTAGGGTGCAGGATTTGGGCATGAATGCTTTCTGGGTGCAGGGATTTGGGGGTGCAGGGTTTTTGGGTGAGGAATTTGGGGTTCAGGGTTAGGGGTGCAGGGTGTTGGGGAAGGATTTGGTGTGCAGGGTTTGGGGTGCAGGTTTTGGGTTTCAGCATTTAGAGTGCAAGATTTGAGGGTGCAAGGTTTGGGTGTTCAAGATTTAGGGGAGTGGAATCTTGGGGTGCAGGGTTTGAGGGGTGCAGGGTTTTTGGGTGAGGGATTTGGGATTCAGGGTTAGGGGTGCAGTGTTTGGGGGTGCAGGGTGTTGGGGAAGGATTTGGGGGTGCAGGGGTTGGAGGTGGAGTGTTTCAGGGATCAGGGTTTCGGGGCAGATTTTTGGGGTGCAGGGTTTGGGATTGCAGGATTTGGGGCAGCAAGACTGTGGGGTGCAGGGGTTTGGGGTGAAGGGTTGGGTAGGGCAGGATTTGGGGTGCAGGTTTGGGGAAGGGAGGGAGGAAGGAAGGGAGGAGGAAGGGAGGGAGGAAGGGAGGGAGGAAGGAAGGGAGGAAGGAAGGGAGGAAGGAAGGGAGGAAGGAAGGGAGGAAGGGAGGAAGGGAGGGAGGAAGGGAGGAAGGGAGGGAGGGAGGGAGGAAGGGAGGAAGGAGGGAGGAAGGGAGGAAGGGAGGAAGGAGGGAGGAAGGAAGGGAGGAAGGAAGGGAGGAAGGAAGGGAGGAAGGAAGGGAGGAAGGAAGGGAGGAAGGAAGGGAGGAAGGAGGGACCTGGGCGTGCAGGATTTGGGGGTGCATGGTTCTGGGGTGCAGGGTTTGGGAGTCCAGTACATAGGGTGGGAGGATTTGGGGGGTGCAGGGTTCTGGGGTGCAGAGTGTGGGGCTGCAGGGTTTTGGGCAGCAGGATCTGGGGGTGCAGAGTTCGGGGGTGCATTATTTTTTGGGGGACGATTTGGGGGTGCAGGGTTTGGGGGTGCAGGATTTTGTGTTGCAGGGTTTTGGGGTGAAGCGTTAATAGGGATGCAGAATCTGGGGTGCAGGATTTGGGGGTGCAGGGTTTGGGGATGCAGGATTTAGGGTGCAGGATTTGGGGCTGTATGGCTGGGGGGTGAAGGGTTTGGGGGAAAGAATATTGGGGTGTGTGGTTTAGGGGTGCAGGGGCTTGTGGGGAACGATTTGGGGCTGACGGGTTTTGCAGTGCAGGGTTTATGGGGGCAGGATTTGGGGGGCAAGATTTGGCATTTGAGGGTTCTGGGGTGCAGGGTTTGGGGGGAAGGCTCTGGGGGTGCAGGGTTTGGGAAGACAGGATCTGGGGGTGCAGGATTAGGGTGAGGGTTTGGGGTGCAGGTTTCGTGTGTTTAGGAACTGGGGTGCAGGATTTGGTGGCGCAGGGTTTAAGGGGCAGAATTTGGGGTTGAGGGTTCTGGGGTGCAGGGTTTGGGGGGAAGGCTCTGGGGGTGCGGGGTTTGGGAAGAGTATTTTGGGGTGCAGGAGTTCTGGTGCCGTGTTTGGGGGGCAGGTTGGGGTGATCACTGCTGATCTGCACACACTTGCTCTCTCTGGTATTCACCTTCACTCTTGCTCCTCCATCTCCCCACTGTTCTCTCCAGCTTCTCTCTTTCCGTTTCCACCGCACTCTTGACACAGACCTGACCCACGGAGAATGTTCCAGAACATGCTGATCCAAACCCCGGGGTGACCTTCGGGCTCCATGACAACGTGAAAATTGAGGGTGCGACGGAATCCGAGAACCATTCTGGTTGGCAAACACCTCGGAGATGCTGAGTCCAAGCACAACCCCCGGCCCTGCCCCACGTCCCTCAGGAGCTCAGCGGAAACCCCTCAGGGATGGCGACTCCAGCCCTGCCCTGGGCAGCCGTTCAGTGCCCCACAGCCCTTGCTGGGAGGAACAGTTTCCAGGCTCTAGTCAGAACCTCCCCTGGTACCCCTGGGGCCGTTTCCTCTCCTCCTGTCGCTCGTTCCCGGGCACAGTCACAGAACCCCGCTCTCTGGGCGCTCTGTGGGGCGGCTCCTGTCCGGCCGCTCCCCGCGCTCCGCTCTGTCTCTCGCCCGAAGGCTCAGGCGGGAACGGCCGCTGCGTCCCGGCCGGCCAATCGCAGCTCGCCGCCTCAGCCCCGCGCGCCGCCGGCCGTTGGCCCCGCCCCCTCCTCCCCTCATCCCCTCAGGGAGGAGCCTCACAGAGTTAGTGCTGAATCCTGAGCTCCTGGCGCCACTCGGAGGGGCTCCAGGGGACACCCCCAAAAGGTGATGGACCCTGCCCTGTGGGCAGAGGGAGAAGACCTGAGACAGCCCCTGCCCTGTCGCTGGCGGGCACACGTAGGGCACCGAAAAGATGACGAGGCTTGGAAGCGACTTCCATTCGGCGCCACGGGCATCCTAGGGAAGATATGCAGGCTAAACCTCAGAAGGGTACAGCCACCTAGGAGAACTTAGCTGAAAGAAAAGTCACTAAAAGAGAACCGGTCTAGTTTTTAACAAAACCAGGGCACCCCCAAATTGTGTATTTTGCCCTAAAAAATGGGCCCAAAAAATGCTTTTTCCCCCCAAAACTGGGTTCCCTGCAAAACTGAGTGTTTTCCCCCCTAAAATGGACCTCAAGTATTGGTTTATTTCCCCAAAAAATGTGTTCCCTCCAAAAAATGGGTCTTGTTCCCTCCAGAATGGGTACTACCCCACAAAAAATGGGGCTAAAAATGGGTGTTTCATTCCAAAAATGTGTCCAAAAAATGGTGTTTACCCACAAAATGTGGGCCCAAAAGATGTTTTTTCCCCCCCAAAAAATGAGTGCACCATATAATGTGTGCACCCTCCGAAAATGGGTCCAAAAATGGGTGTTTCTCCCCAAATATGGCCCTAAAATTGGGGTTTTCCCCCAAAAAATGCACTTGTTTCTAATAAAAAAATGTGTTTCCCCCCAAAAAATGGGTCCTACCCCACAAAAATGTATCAAAAGATGAGTGTTTCCCCCAAAAAGGTTATAAATTGTTTTGCAAGATTTGCCAAGGTTGGGCAAAATTAGCAATTTTCTTGTCAAGATTTGTAGATTTTGTGGCAAAATTGCAAAGGTTTGGGGCAAGATTTGCAATTGGGGGGTGGGAAATTAGTATTTTGAGGCAAGATTTGCACATTTTTTTGTTAAATTACAGATGTATTTGCAAGATTTTGGAAGATTTGCAATTTCTTTTTGACAAAACTACTCGGTTTTAGGGCATTATTGTGCAAGATCATGAGGAGGTTCTCCTGCCCCTCTGCTCTGCCCTGGGGAGACCACACCTGGAATATTGTGTCCAGTTGTGGCCCCTCAGTTCCAGCAGGACAGGGAACTGCTGGAGAGAGTCCAGCGCAGCCACCAAGATGCTGCAGGGAGTGGAGCATCTCCCGTGGGAGGAAAGGCTGAGGGAGCTGGGGCTCTGGAGCTGGACAAGAGGACACTGAGGGGGGACTCATTCCTGGGGATCAATATGGAAAGGGGGGTGTCACGGAGGCACCCCGAAGTTAGTTTAAGGGACAACAGGGTCCAAAACAACTGTTATTAAACCGGTGAGAAACAGGGTTTTAGCACTCCAAAAGTGACTTGAATACAGGTTCGGATATCAGTTGAGGAAAATTATGAAGGGGCAGCAACTAATACAACAGGCGGTCCACAGAGTGCATGCACGTGGCTTCACCAGAAACAATGCTGGAGCTGCCCCTGAGTCCGGGAAGAGCACACACTTGCCTGAAGACGGTGTGGGGTTATTTTAAAGGGATACACGTACTCATAGTGCGTATGGAAAGTGTACACTCGCGATTCTGCGAGGGTAAATTTATAACACACTTGCAGTCCTGCGAGGAGAATACACGTGCAAATGTGCACAGAATATTACACGTGCTTATGTGGAAGCACGGCAAGAAAATACACTCATGATTCTACGAGGGTTAATTTATACACGTGCTCGTATTGAGCACAGAAAGCTACGTGTGCATATCTGCACGGAAAGTATAAATATACTCGCAATCCTGTGAGAAGTTTTACTCACACCCGTGGCGGCAAGGCAAGCGCAGTCTCCATTCCGGGGAGGGGGCTGTCGGTGGCAGCATCTTGCTCATGGTCCGAGAGACCCACGACAATGGGTGGAGTCTCGACGAGCATCCCGTTTTTATACTGGCTGATCAGATCTGACTGTCGGCATTCTAGAAGCTTCCCTCCACCCCCACACTGGCTGTGGGTGCCCCTGAAGCCTCCAAACATCCCCCACACTGGCCGCAGGTGCCAAGCAACTAAGTGGCGCCTCGCAACTCCCTTCTCCTAAAGGCCCTGGCCAGGGGCTCTGGGGCCAAACAAAAGAAGCTGTTGGCCTCAAGTAGAAGAGAGAAAGGGAGATGCGCCTACTCCTTCCATACTGAAGGAGGAAGGGGGAGAGAGGGGGGTTTGCATTCTGCCACATAGATACAGCATCCCAGATGCAGCATCCAAGATACAGCACCCTAGATACAGCATCCCAGTTAGAGTATCCCAAATAGAGCATCCCAGATACAGAATCCCAGATACAGCATCCTTGATACAGCATCCTAGATACAGCATCCCAGATAGAGCATCCTAGATACAGTATCCTAGATATATTATCCCAGATAAAGCATCCCAGATACAGCACCCTAGATACAGCATCCAAGATACAGCAACAAGATGCAGCATCCTAGATACAGAATCTAAGATACAGCATCCCAGATACAGCATCCTAGATACAGTAACCCAGATACATTATCCCAGATACAGCATCCCAGATATATTATCCCAGATACAGCATCCCAGACACAGCATTATAGATACAGCATCCAACATAGAGCATCCAAGATACAGCATCCAAGGTACAGCATCCTAGATACAGAATCCAAGATACAGCATTCCAGATATAGCATCCTCGATACATCATTCTAGATATAGCATCCAAGATACAGCATCCAGATGCAACATAGTAGATACAGCATCCCAGATACAACATCCTACATACAGTATACTAGATAGAGCATCCCAGACACAGCATCCTAGATAGAGCATCCAGGATACAGTATCATAGATACAGTATTCCAGATACAGCATCCCAGATACAGCATCCCAGATACAGTATCCAAATACAGCATCCCGGATACAGCATCACTGATATATCATGCAAGATACAGCATCCCAGATACAGCATCCTAGATACACCATCCCGGATACAGCATCACTGATATATTATGCTAGATACAGCATCCCAGATACAGCATCCTAGCTAGAGCATCCCGGATACAACATCCAGGATACAGCATCACTGATATATCATGCTAGATACAGCATGCCAGATACGGCATCTCAGATACAGCATCCTAGATACAGCATCTCAGATACAGCATCCCAGAAAGAGCATCCCAGATACAGCATCCTAGATACAGCATCGCAGAAACAGCATTCTAGATACAGTATCCTAGATACAGTGTCCTAGATAGGGTATCCCAGATACAGCATCCAGATAGCATCCTAGATAAAGCATCCCAGATAGAGCATCCCAGATACAGCATCCAAGATACAGCATCCTAGATACAGCATCCCAGATAGAGCATCCCAGATACAGCATCCAAGATACAGCATCCTAGATACAGCATCCCAGATACAGCATCCCAGATACAGCATCCTAGATGCAGCATCCCGGATACAGCATCCGAGATACAGCATCACTGATATAGCATGCTATATAAAACATCCCAGATACGGCATCTCAGATACAGCATCTGAGATACAGCATCCTAGATACAGTATCCCAGAGACAGCATCCCAGACAGAGCATCCTCGATACAGCATCCTAGACACAGCATCCTAGATACAGCATCCTAGATACAGCATGCTAGATACAGCATCCCAGGTACAGCATCACAGATACAGGATCCCAGATACAGCATACTAGATAGAGCATCGAAGATACAGCATCCCAGATATAGCATCCCAGATACAGCATCCGAGATACAGTATACCACATACAGTATCCCAGATACAACATCCCAGATATAGCATCCTAGATACAGTATCCTAGATACAGCATCCCAGGTAGAGTATCCCAGATACAGTATCCCAGATACAGCATCCCAGATGCAACATCCCAGATACAGCATCCTAGACACTGCATCCCCGATACAGCATCCCAGATACACTATCCCAGATACAGCATCCCAGATAGAGCATCCTAGATACAGTATACCAGATACAGCATCCCACATAGAGCATCCCAGATACAGCATCCCCGATACAACATCCCAGATAGAGCATCCTAGATACAGCATCCCAGATAGAGCATCCCAGATACAGCATCCTAGATACAGCATGCTGGATACATTATCCTAGATACAGCATCCCAGATACAGCATCCCAGATACAGCATCCGAGATACAGTATCCCAGATACAGCATCCAAGATACAGCCTCTCAGATACAGCATCCTAGATACAGCATCCTAGATACCGTTTCCCAGATACAGCATCCCAGATACAGCATCCAAGATACATCATCCCAGATACAGCATCCTAGATACAGCATCACAGATATAGTATCCCAGATACAGTATCCCAGATACATCATCCCAGATACAGCCTCCCAGTTATAGTATCCCAGATACAGCATCCCAGATATAGCATCCTAGATACTGAATCCCAGATACAGCATCCCAGATACAGCATCCCAGATACAGTATCCCAGATACAGCATCCCAGATACAGTATCCGAGATACAGCATTCCAGATACACCATATCCGATTCAGCATACTAGATACATCATAGTAGATACAGCATCGTAGATACAGCTTCCGAGATACAGTGTCCTACATACAGTTTCCGAGATACAGCATCACAAATACAGCATCCTAGATACATCATCCCAGATTCAGCTTCTTAGATACAGCATCCCAGATACAGCATCCCAGATACAGCATTCCAGATACTGATACAGGGACTTATCAATTAACTAATTAACATGTAAAAAAGTAAGACTTGACACTTAAAGAACTAACCCTACCCCGCATCACTAAAGACACTTAGAGAGCCGACCCTTTAACCCTCATCACTATTGCCCAGCCTTGCTTAGCTCTGTGTAACTTATTGTACAAAAGCAGGACGTCACTGCCGCCCTGCAAGGACAATAATCCTTGGTGCATCCTCGGTTGAACCAGATTACAGAAACTCAGGCACAGGACAGGAGATACGCCAGTTTAACCAACTCAGCAGTCTGAGTCCCAACCGAATCATCACCAATGGTGACCGTGTACAGAGAAGAGGACCCGGGGTCACAATCACTGCGCAGCTGCAACCAGGAGGAGCCAGAGGTGGAAACTGTGGAAATGGTCTCCTGAACTCATTGCAATAAGAACCGCCTTCTCGGGGACAGGTTATGAATATGTACAGGCGTTCCTAGAACTGTCATGAATACGTAACACTTTACTGCATTTAACCAAGCTCACAGCTACTGTAATTTTACACACACGTTAGGTGAAATGATTCCCCGTGTGTCCGGCGTTGTAAATAAATGCATACCTTCCTTATAACTTCAAGGGTTGTAAGGTCATTCCGCGCCACGACCCAGCTGTCAGGATGAGTTTACCCAGGTCAGTTCCGTATTCTGATTCCAGTCTGAGATACAAATTCTGTAGAGGCACCATATAGACACAACCAACCCAAAACCACCTTGTGAAATCCCTCCAGCAGGTTTGCTGCTGCGTTTGGGTTCTTTGTGCAAGTTCCATATCTGCTTGGGAAGGTTTTAGAGGAAAAGAACTGGAGCAGGACATTCTCAAGCACGGGTGAATTATAGTAGGATTTTTTTTCCCTGTTGCTTCTAGAACTGTTGAAACTTAATTTTTAAAATGTTTCTGAAACGGTATATAGTTTTGCTCCAATAAATCACACACAAAACATTATGTATATCTATTTTTACAGAGACTTGGAAGCAAATAACAAAGGAGAACGATATGTAGACATGAGAAAGAGATGAAATGAGAGTGTTAGTTTACAAGAAAAATCAACTGGAAAACCTAAAGATGAAAAACCAGCAAATTCAAAAAATAAGATGCAGGAAGTATAGTGTAACACTTCAGAACTGATAGAAATGGAAATTTTAAAAGTATGCTCTGCATGGTCACATATAAAGGTCTTCAATAAATTTTATTTGTTTTGAAAATTTGATAATTGAAATTATTTTTACAGACAGTATTTAATGCACAGTTACTAAAAGGAATAGATACTATCAGTTTTACTTTGGACTTTCAGAGGACTTTTAATGTCAACAGAAACACTCATGCATTCTAGAAAGTCATTGTTTCTGTGTGAAAGCCGGATCCTTAGATGGTTCAGCTGTTCGCTGCATGTTCGAGGGCTCAGTCTTAGTGTGATCTGGAGATTTTGCCACTTGAGCAGGGCAGCCGAACTATGTGATGAACTAAATGAACTGTGCAACAAAACTTTCAGAATTAACTGAAATACGCTTTACACACACTTTAAAGCATAAAATATTTTATTTTTACCCCAATCCACAAAAAGGGCTGCAACTCCAGGCCTGGCAACTCCAGGCCCGTCAGCCTGACCTCGGTGCCTGGCAGGGTTATGGAACAGATCGTCCTGAATGCAGTCAGCACCTTCAGATGGACAAGGGATCAGACCCAGCCAGCATGGGTTTAGGAGGGGCAGGTCCTGTCTGACCAACCTGATCTCCTTTTGCAATCAGGTGACCCACCTGGTGGATGAGCGGAAAGCTGTAGGTGTGGTCTATCTGGACTTCAGCAAAGCCTTTGACACTGTCTCCCATAATATACTCCTGCAAAAGCTGGGAGCTTGGACAAGTGGGTTAAGAACTGGCTGCAGGGCCGGGCCCAGAGGGTGCTGGTGAATGGGGCCGCATCCAGCTGGAGGCCAGTCACTAGTGGTGTCCCCAGGGGTCAGTGTTGGGTCCTGTCCTGTTTAACATCTTGATTGATGATTTAAATGAGGGAATTAAGACCATCATCAGCAAATTTGCCGATGACACCAAGTTGGGAGGGAGTGTGGACCTGCTGGAAGGCAGGAGGGCTCTGCAGAGGGATCTGGATAGACTGGAAAAATGGGCTGATTCCAATGGGATGAAGTTCAATAAGGCCAAGTGCCGGGTCCTGCACTTTGGCCACAACACCCCCCTGCAGCGCTCCAGGCTGGGCGCAGAGTGGCTGGAGAGCAGTCAGACAAAGGGACCTGGGGGTACTAATGGACAGGAAGCTCAACGTGAGCCAACAGTGTGCCCAGGTGGCCAAGAAGGCCAGCGGTGTCCTGTCCTGTATCCAAACCAGCGTGGTCAGCAGGACAAGGGCAGTGATCCTTCCCTCGTACTCTGCACTGGGGAGGCCTCACCTGGAGTATTGTGTTCAGTTCTGGGTCCCTCAGGTCAGGAAAGAGATTGAAGTGCTGGAGCAGGTCCAGAGAAGAGCAACAAGACTGGGGAAGGGACTTGAACACAAGCCCTATGGGGAGAGGCTGAGGGAGCTGGGCTTGTTTAGTCTGGAGAAGAGGAGGCTTAGAGGTGACCTCATCACTCTCTATAACTACCTGAAGGGAAGTTCTAGCCAGGTGGGGATTGGTCTCTTCTCCCAGGCAGTCAGCAATTGGACAAGGGGACTTAAACTTAAGTTTAGGCTGGAGATCAGGAAGCAATTCTTTGCAGAGAGAGTGGTCAGGCATGGGAATGGCTGCCCAGGGAGGTGCTGGACTCACCAGCCCTGGAGGTTTTTAAACTGAGATTGGACATGGCACTTAGTGCCACGATCTAGTCAATGGGCTGGAGTTGGACCAAGGGTTGGACTTGATGATCTCTGAGGTCTTTTCCAAACCAGTCAATTCTGTGATTCTGTGAATTAACTTCAGTTTTAAGAAAAAAAACAAACTACAGTGTACTTCTGGGTGAGGATGGACCAGGCTCGGGATCAGTACCAGGGGTGCTGTAGGAGCAGGTGTCTCCCAGCACAGACACAGCAGGGGGACCTGTTGACCCCAGCACCCTGGGCCCCAGCATGGCCCACTTCAGCAGCCCTGGGCCCAAGGGCTCAGCCCAGGGACAGCCCCACAACCAGGGTCAGAGCGGTTCCTGCTGCTGCCCCGAGGGTCACCAGCCCCAGGCAGCCCTGAGCCAGAGTGCAGGTGTCTGAGCTGGGCTGAGCTGGAAGGGGCTGCAAAACAGCTCATCGGAGGAGGCGATGGAAGAAGATGCCGTGTGTTTGGCACCGGGGGTGAACCGACACCCTCAGTTTGGTATCTGGACCCGTGCTGGGCTTGCACATGGACTAAGCCCCAGCTCAGAGCACAAATTGCTGTTCCCAGCCCTGGCTGCCAAGTGCTGGTCCTGCTCTCTCCTCCCTGGTGCGGCCTGAGCGCACAACTGCACTGTGGCCTCTATGGGTCTCTATGGGTCTCTATGGTCCCTATGGGTCTCTATGGGTCCCTATGGTCTCCATGGGTATGTATGGGTCTCTATGTGTCCCTATGGGTCTCTATGGGTCTCTGTGGCCTTGGGGCTTGGGGAACTCAGGTGAAAAGGAAGGACAGACTCATGTGGGTATGTGATCTCTTAAGTGTCCTGGGATTGCTTTGCTAATCACTCTGTAACAGTTCCTGGGCTATTAACTCGAGATGTGCCCAGAGAGGCAAATAAGTCCATGAACCAACTTTCCAATTAAGGCTTCCTTCTTACAAAAACACACATTTCCATTTTCTCATTGGCAACAGACTGAAAGATGGCAGCTGAAGCAGCACGTGCCTCTTGTGAAAGCAGGTAACAACAGATGGTTCCACTCAGTCGATCCTTAGTTGCTTCCTGCATAGGACAACTGTCCATTAATTTAATCCCTGGTGTCCAGGCAGGGCCTTGCTGATGTTCCTGTGTCACAGCAAGAGTGTGGATGTCAGGCTTTCTGCAGATTTGTGACTGAGTTTTCCCGTTTCTTTTAATTAGGAGAATCTTGCTGTGTACTCCTGAGGTCTCCCATAATCTGGTGGGTTTAGAGAAGGACAGGGAGCTCCAGTGAGCTCAGGGAGGACCAGGCAACATCACAGGCAAAGCAGACGGGAACTCGACTGGGTGAACATTAATGGAATTTATTGATAGAAGAAACAGGAATGTCTCCCCCATCTCTGGGCGGATCACCGTGCACCCTGAACCGATACAGGCAGGTGTAGTCCGGGTGGCCCCAGTTGCTCAGCACTTGCAGCCTGATGTAATTCACGACCCCAGGGAGCTCGTTCTGCAATGACAAGAAGAAATGAGTCACCTTTTCCTCTCTGGCCCGTGAGCACTGACAGAAGTGCCACAGCGACGGCCTCGATCAGCAGCTTCCTTCCTGCTGCCCCGCGGGGGCTTTTGACCTGTCGTGGTGCAGACATTCTTATCCTGCTCTACCCCATTGGGCCACAAGAACAGCAAAGGAAGAAGCAGCGACCAGGTGCCTCAGCAAATACACTGGAAAGCTCTCGCCTGCTTTGGGGCAGAGGCTTCCACAGTCAGAAGACCCAGTGATGGTGTACAATTTCACCTCAAAACTGACAAATTTCACCTTGAATTTGACAAATTTTGCTCTAGGAAGACTCAAAACCAAGAAATTTCTCAATGGGGGTCAATGGGGTTCCATGGTAGTCAATGGAGGTCAGTGGGAGTCAATGGGAGTCAATGGGGATCAATGAGAGTCAATGAGGGTCAGTGGGGGTCAATGGGAGTCAATCAGATTCAATGGGGACAAATGGGAGTCAATGGGGGTCAATGGGAGTCAATGGGGCTCAATGGGGATCAATGGGAACCTTAAAACTGCCTTTAATCTCAATGGGGAGCCCCAAAATGCCTTTTAATCCCAATGGGGAGCTTCAAAAATGGCTTTTATCCCAATGGGCAGCCCCAACATGTCTCGTTGCCTTGTCTAGAAAGCCACGGAAACAGAATGGCCTCACTGCCAGCACCAACAGAACCCTCAGGAAGCCCAGTATTTCTGGTCTCTAACTGGCAGACCAGCAGTCCTGCATCCTACAGGATGCGGCCGCTTGTGTGCACTTGGGGTCCAGACAGTCAAGCTGATTCCAGCTTCAACTGTGGTGCTTCTAAGCAATGAAGTTTAAACACAAAATGAAAGAGAAGAAGAGCGGCAGTGCAGCCATCTGCCACCAGGAAGTTAAAGCAGAAGAAAGGCAGCATGGCACTTGCTCAAGGACAGGGCTGCCTGTACCCTTTGGCAGGGAAGCCTCTCCCCATGCAGCCGCATTTCTCCTCCTCTCCTGCAGTTCTGCCCCCTCTGCGTCCCCATACCTTCAGCTGGAAGGTCTGACTGGGATTCAGTGTCGCCAGGAAAGTGAACTGTCCCAGGAACGTTCCCTGCTCCTCGTGTTCTTCCTTGAAGCCCTACAGAAAGATGGGTGGAGAAAACAGAGCGTCTGGTGCACCATGGGAGACTGAACTTCAGCCGGTGAAGTACGGGGTTATTTCAACTACGTAGTCCAAGGACTATGAGCACAAGGACAAGATGAGAAGCTGCAGGTGGACAGCACGTCACCCTTGCCCACTCAATGAGTCCAGGCTGCCTGTCAGAAAAGGAGCAGACGCTCCCAGTGAGAGGGAGGTGACCTGAGGATCACAAATCCACTGGGACTGGAAGCCAAGAAGGTTTAGGACCATGTACTGTCCAGCTCCTTTTCCCTGTGGCTCCTGGAGTAGCAGCTTGCCCCAGAAGCTTCCTTTCGAGTGGTACATTGAATAAAAGATGAATACAATGGGAAGGGAGTGCCTCCAAGGAGCCTGTTTGTTCTGAGAGACAGGAGGAAGCTTTAGGCCCCTGGACTCTTTGACCCATCTTCACCCCCTGCTTAGCAATGCTGTGCAACCCCCTGCCCCTGACTCCAGAGAAATCACTTACATAGACAGCAAAGTCCTTGGGAGCTCCGGAGATGCTTTCTCCATGGAACGCTGTCCCTGAGACATGGGCCATGGTGACGGCTCTGGGAACGACCGGCACGGACAACTTGATGAAGACGTGTCCCTGACTCACTGGGAAGGGCCAGCAGTTGCCAGGACGATTGTCCGCCTGAAAGGACAAGAAACACTCAGCAGGGAGACACAGGAGGAGAGCAGGTCCATGAGAGAAGGGGGCAGGAGAAGAAGCTTCGAGGAGCAAAGACAGGTGGGAAGGACACTTGGAGCAGCATGTGTGGTTCATTCTCCCAGCCTTTGTGTTACTGCTTCTTGGTGCTCCTATCTCCAGAATCAGCTCAGGAGATCTCATGTAATCCATCACCGGCAGGGAGTACAAGAACACCTTTGCTTTGGCAGTCCGGAGGGATGGAGAAGTCCTGGACTGAATGACGGCTGCCCCTGGAAATTCAAACATGAGCATGATCACCAGGCAGTGTCAGGAGGAATATTACATTGTTGACTTGAAAAAGGCTTCTCAGTTGTCATCCATGTCCTACAGTGGGTTCCCCTCTGTCTTGCTGGCACGACCCCTCTGGAACACATGGCAGGGGTCATCAAACTGTCGTATTTGGCCGTGGAAATAGGCAAGAATGTGAACCAGCCTTTCTGTGCTTCCCATGGGGTCTGGCCCGTTACAGGCTCTGTCAGTGGGGGCACTTTTAGGGCACAAGGTGACCCGTGACTTCTCACCCCTTCTCTCCTACCCCTGGGCACATTCCAATGCCCATCTTGTCAATCTGGACAGGAGGCGCTTTGGAACTGGTTTGTTTGTACAATGTCACAGTACCTGCTGATTTCAGGGCATAATCCAGCATCGGGACCTGCATTTCTTCCAGCTTCTCCAAAGCCTGATTGATGATCTCGTGAACAGCCTGGGAAGGAACACAAAGGAGAGCGCCTGTTGGAAGGAGAAGGACCGGGGCAAGCAGGACCCTGCAAGGCCAGCCAAGGTGAGCGGGGACAAGGCCCGTTTCAGATGGAGGGAACGCCCACATTGCCTGGAAGCCTCCCAGGTTTGCTCTGCTCTGATTGTCGGGATCAGAAAGGGGGGGCTGCTCACTCCAGTGCTCTGAATGCTGGAGCTGCGGGAAGGGGCTGTTCCTGTGGAGAGGCCCCAGGCCAGGCAGCACGGACAGACAAGCCTTCTGGGCATGAGATAGGCCTGACTTAACTCTGGATCTCTGAGACCATTCTTTCTTTCCAGTCCTCCTTTGAGGAGGACCCGAGATCTGGGCGCAGCGGAAGGTCCGACTCAGATGGCTGTCATTCCCATCACGCTCTCTCTTCCCCATAAGGAAGTGTGGAGCAGCAGGAAAAGGGAGCGTGGCCATGGCAGCACTTGTTCCAGCAGCACCAGCCTGTTGGCTGTGACAGGGAATGGTGTAGGATACATGCTGGAGGGAGGATAAAACCCCTGAGCAGATCCTTCTCCCTTGTGCCCTTACCCATCCGGTAAAGCCTGGGAGCTTTGCCTGCTTCAGTCCTTCCTGCAGAGCACGCTCAGTGACATCCTTTGTGCTCCAGCGCAGATGATAAAGCTGTTCCTGGAGCTTACGGAGCTGGATGGGCAGGGACAGGGCTTCGCTGAGGTCTCCTATCTCTGGTGCAGTGCTCCAGAGGGTTAAGGTGCCGAGTTGTCCCACGTGGTAAACACCTGTCAGACACACACCAGAGGTTAGAACCTGGCCTAAGGTTGGGCTATGCCTCTGGCTGCCCGCTCCCCTTTCTGTGTCTCTCCCAAGTGCCATAGTGGTACATTGGATGGAGCCCCGAGTACCTCCTGAAGCACCATCCTCAGGTCGGAGCTCTGCAGAGACTCACCGAAAGAGAAGATACCAAGTAGCAGCACCAGGGTCGTTGCCTTCAGTGCCTTCATCTTCCTGCAGAGCAGATAAAGAAAAGGCTGGTGAAACTGGCGGTTCCTGTGCAGATCAGCAGCAGACTGGAGAGCAGCAGCAGCGACTGCAGCCCTTGAGCCTGGCGTTCCTGCCGTGTGCATTGGCTTGGTCCTGCACCAGCTCCAGTCACTGCTGGAGGTGTCACCAGCTGCACCAGTGGGGGATTTGTCACGGCAAAGACTGTTTCGTTAGGGACAAAGGGCTCAAGATTGACTCCGGACTAATAGCAGGAATTGCAACTAGAGCTCTGGCCACACTTCACATCTGTGGGGCTGGAGAGGGATTCTCTGGAAATGGAAGGGACATAACAAATGGCTGTTTGTCCTGCCCAGCATCCGATGGACACTTGTGCTGCTCCTGTTCTCCACCCTCTCAAGAGAAGGTTCAGCCTGTGCCCCTACAGTCCAACAGCTGCCAGGGGGGTGTGTGTCTCCCCTCTCACAGTGTTTCTTTAGCAGCCGGGTTATCTCTGGCCCTTCTCTTGGCAGAACTGCAGACAAATGCAGACTGGAAAGAGGGAGGGTGGCTGAATGTCAATGCGTGCTGGCAAGCAACGGGCAACCAAGGAAGCACCAAAGAAACCCTCTAGTGTCTGGGCCCTGCTGCGCTGAGCCTGATCTGCCAAGACACAGCACACACCGGTCTGCAAGGGGGAAATTCCTCCTGCCTGTTCCAGGAGGCTCTCAACAGGCTCACAGCGACACTCATCAGGAATAAACAATCCCTTTTGTTCTCCTAGAGAACTCCTCACACCCCTCTGAGGATCTCGAGCCCCTTTCCTGAGGCAGAGCCCTGGTGAGGAGCTGACCAGGTTTCCCAAGGAAACCTCCTCTGTCAGGAACACAAGTCAGACCCACGGCCAACAGAGGACACGGGAGTATCCTTCTGATCCTAGTGGAGAGGAAAACCAAGCAGGCTCAGGGACAGAACCCACCCTGCAGAGCACAATACAGGACGGAGCTGAGCTCTCACAATTACTGCGGCAGGCTGTGTCTGGGCCACCCCTGGGACTCTCTCTGTCCTGTTGGAGAATGGCCAAGAGAGAAAGGGCATGAGACCCTCTCTATGAAGAGGATCTCTTCTAGTTAGCATGAGTAGGCCTCAGTTAGCATGAGCTGAGAAGGGTGGGTGAGAAGGTATTGCCTGGGAAAGGCCTGCATAAACAAGTCTCACAGTCTCAGGGGGCAGCTCCTGAGAAAGGCCTGGATAAACAAGTACCAGGAGGCAGCTCTGAGATAACGAGGGAATTCACATACTAGGGGGGCCACAGAAGGGGATGGACTCAAGGGGACGGACTCATTATGTATGTTGGGATGGGCTCATTATGTATGCTATCAAATCGGTGTTTGACAAGTAGGCATAGTTAATAGAACTGTTATAAAAGCTTGTGCGTGTGCCAATAAAGATGAAGCATGTTTATCATCCGCAACGGATGGCTGTATTTCTTCCTCCGTCACCGTAGGCCCGAACCCATGCCGGGGTCTTGACCCCCGACATTTGGCGCCCGAACAGGCCGAACAGAACACCTGAAGGCCGAACCCGCACCTGAAGACCTAGCGGGGACCTGGAGGACTACCAGGCACTTACAAGGATTAACGGGGATTTACAAGAACTAGCAACGCACGCGGGCCCAAAAGCGACGGAAACGACAGCGGCGCCAGAAACAGCGACTGGCGGGCAAGAGCGACCGAACACTGTGCTGCGGTGTGTCGTCTCCGCCTGAACCGATTAAAGTTCGCTGCTGAGGGGCTACTAAAGGGCAGGGCAAAAAAAAAAAAAAGAAAAAAAGGATATCGCTGTAAGTAGTGCATAAGGGGATACATAAGGGGATACAGAAGGGGACCGTGCCAGTAGTAGTATGGATAAAGGCGGCATGGATAAAAGGAACATGGATAAAAGGAAGTAGCCCTAAATCTTTTACAGTGCTTTTTAGAAAAGCGATCTTTTACGGAGCTTTTTAGGAAAGTGATCTTTTACGGAGCTTTTTAGAAAGCGAGGGGTCGATAATAGTTGCGTTAAACAGCTAGCTGGTCTAGTAGCAACAGGGAGAGTAGAGAAAACTAGGAGATGTGTTATAGAATATGGTTATAGATGATGATAAATCAACGGAGAACCTCAAAGAACTATTAATTTGGTGCAGAGGTATGGGACCTGTGTTGTGGAAGGCAATAAGTCACCGTGAAAGATATATTCTTGGCCTTGTAACCGCCTGGAAACTGATAATTACTACAGTGAAGCAATTAAAACCTGAAAAGACTGTTACGGGCATTAGTGACTCGAAGCTTGAACTTTGGGACAGTATAGAGCAGAAAAAATGGGATAGAGTCAGCAATGGAAATCATGGGACTGTCTTAAAAGATCTTAAGACTGAACGATCTGCTGCTGCCGGAATTTTTGCAGTGTTGCAGTCCAGGGCGGGGGGAGGAAAAATGCCGAGCGGGTGGCCTCCTGTACCATCATCTAACAGGGGATTGGAGTCAGACAACTTATTCAAAGACCCTGTGAAAGATGAGAGTGCTAAAGTCGTAAACAAGTGTACTATCAGTCCTTTCACCAATTTTACCAGTCTGCTTTTACTGTCTTTCAACCCTCTAACCCCTATGAAAGAGTGGAAGGAGTCGCCGGATGAGAACTGGGCGAAAGAACTCTGTGAAATGTAACAGATGCTATTTCTTGACTATCTTCAAGAGGCCATCAGTAAGCGGGTTGAAAACTTAGAAGCTGAGGAAGCACGGGTGTTGAGATCGGCGGTAGAGAATGCTAATGTTTGCTATCAACATGTTATTTGTGAGTTTTACATTACATATTATGTGCTTCTGTGTATTGCCTCTCGAAAAATCAAGCAGCTTGTCAGGAATGTGCGTTTCCCCCCCACTTCCCCCCCCCCCCCCTTTCCCTCCCTCCCTCTTTTCAAGGTTTTACTTGCAAGATGGGGTCAGGAATAGTTGCTTTCAGTTGTGTTCCTAGAAGATCAGTGTTGGAAGGTGTTTTAAGGCTTGGGAAAACATTCGGAATTGTGAGGAAGGAAGATCTTGTTAAATGTTGACATCGGTGTTTGTTGCTGTATAAGTTAAATGATTGGGAAAAGTGTCCAGAGGATAGAATCTTGTTGCAATTAATGTTTTTGAGGCCAGCAGAGCAGGACAAAATGAATCCCTACAAGAGATCGTTAAATCATTTCGGACAGCTGAAAGGGAGTTAACTGATAACACACAGGTCACAGCAACCTTGTTAAAGTCTGCAAGATTCTCTCCTCATTAACCTGTTTTCTTTGAGGGTATCTATTCAAGTATGTTGCAATTTTGGTAGGTCTGTGCTATATGGTATGATAAGTTCGTACTCGGTTAAATCATGAGAATCTGTTGACTCAAAATGTGCCTCTGTGAACATTCAGA
The DNA here is from genome assembly GCA_901699155.2 of Streptopelia turtur. Classification (NCBI taxonomy): domain Eukaryota; kingdom Metazoa; phylum Chordata; class Aves; order Columbiformes; family Columbidae; genus Streptopelia; species Streptopelia turtur. The sequence goes on from CABFKC020000005.1 coordinate 77,993, forward strand.
AGATCATGAGTGATTTGGTTCCTTGCTGCGTGAATGTGGTCGTAAAAATTTTGCGTGTAGTAGCTGTTATTTTTCTCTCTAGCATACTAGCTTTATTCCAATATCCAGACTTGCGCAACTCTGTGACAGGCTGTCTCTCATGTCGGTGCACTACATTTGGTTTTTTCGTATGCACATCAAGTAAAGAATCCAGGTTTTGGACTAACAGTTATAGCGCACCAGATGAGACACTGAAAACAAAACAAAGCAAAAAGGAAGGCCTTGCCCGGTTCAGCTCATTGAGATGGCGGGGGGGCGAGTACTGATGGGCTCCGGCGCCACTGACCCGTTTTGTCAGGGAGACCCAGAGGTACCTCCACCTGCCTGAGCAGTGAGCGGCTCAAAGGTGCAATGCAAAAAATTGAGATATTGTCTTAAATTAGTGTGACTGTGATCTATCTGCATATTTGACCTGGGTATTTGGTTTTCACGTCTGAGCTCAGTATTTTAATTTGCATATTTTAATGGGAACCGGTTCCATTGCTAAAATTCCGCCTTGCTTCACCTTAGGATTGCATCCTTACACATTAGAGTAATTGCTTATGCTGTTATCTAGTAATTTTGAGGCCAGAAAAGACTTTAAAGTCTTAAAATCCGCCAAAAAAAAAAAAAAAAAAAAAAAAAAGGACACTGTTATAATGGATGTGAACTTGGTATTGTATGAAGTTATGAAGTTGTATTTAAAGGTTGCTGGAATATGAACTGATTTGGATCTAGGACAATAGAATAATGGATTGATGTTTATTATACTGGCTTATACTGTTTTTTGACATCTCTAAATTGTAAAAGGTAACTGGAGCTAAGGAATGTGTAACTGAGAAGTTTCCCAGAGCCTCCTACTTCGTACCAGCCATTATGCCAGCTGCGTGACCTTGGTTATCTCTAAACTGCAGCACGAAGAGAAAGAAAAACAAAAATGGAAAAACCTGGCTGCCTGCTTTTGAAGCAGTGAAAAGGGGGGGTCTCCCCCCCCACTGCAGCGATGTAATACTGAATAGTGCAGTTTGAGGTCATGGGGGAAAACGAAAGAAAGGCCGTTTTTTGAGACAAATGGAATGCCGAATTTGAAACAAAGTGTTAATACATGTATTCTTATAATTATCAGAAAATCCTATACCTCTCTTAGGTTAAGATTTGTTAAGTAAATTGTAAGCTCAAATAACTTTTTCTGAGAATTCTGTTTAGTTGCATGGCCTACAAGAAGCTGCTGGGATGGTGCAGATCTGCTTGCTGCAAGTGAGAAATCTCCAAGGAAATTTCAAATGCTATTAACAGCCAATGTTGCGATAGAGCAAATTCTACACTGCTAGATCTGAAACAGGACTTCGATCCGGTAAGGGAAAGTAATATCCAATAACTATGACAGCCAAAATGGAGTTAGAAACTTTGAGGAATGAATTTATGACAACTTTACAGGCTGGCTGTATTCGATTGGACTTGCAGATTTGTCTATTTCTAGCTACCACCTAGAAACAACCTGTGGCTATTGTGGGACAGTATGATGAGATTGCTAGCACACTGATATACTCACTGTTATATGCCAATTGTCACTCTGATCAAGAAAATGCAGGAAATGAATTTAAGTCTTAATAGGCCATACGTACCATTTGTGAAATGTAATTCTGATCTCTTTAGTTTGTAATCTATGTCTTTATAAATTGCACTAGCTGGTTTTCTTAACAGCACAGCTTTTGGCATGCCTAAATGTAAATTGCTGCAGAACCTGCAAGTCTTTAACATCAGGCCATAGGCCATACTTGTATTTAGTCTGATCTTACATACTTGCAAAGTTTTTGTTGATGATTCTGGGAGGTGTGAAGATAACAATTGGCATCATTCTGTAAAAAATTATTGAAGGCTCAACCCAATTAGCAGAACTTGGTGCAGCTTTAAATTACTTAGAGCTTTTAAGAAGGAACCTCTGAATTCGATTTGTGATTCTGAGTACGTAGTCAAAATCCAACGCACGTATCTGATTCTGCACTGTGCTTTTGTTTTAGTTTTGTTCCTTCTTAAAAGAAAAAGGGGGGAGAAGTAGGAAAAACACCACAAAACCAATTGTCAAAAGCATTGTATGTGATGAAATACTTTGCAAGTATGACCCAAAATCATGCTAAATCAGAAAGAACCTACATTAGTTATGGTCAAATCACTAGTTAATGGAAAAGGCCACATCAATCGATAACCTGGGGGAGAGGTTGTGCTTGTGTCTTTACAGATCAAGGGCCGCAATAGTTGCTGGCACGAAACGTGAAACCTGTGTTCCAGCTGCTGTGTTTTGAATGCCTGCACAGACAAAGACTAACGTGTGGAGTATTTTAGCCAACATGACTGACCAGGACTCTATATGCCTAACTACGATGTCTCCGGTAAGACCGTTCCATACATGCTTGGTTGGCATCGCCCTTGATGACTACAGCAGCATCACACAACTGTTTCAAAATAGTGGTCAACGTAAAGGCATTGCAACAAACTGTAATAATACCAACATGGCACTTTGGATTAATTGTCTCCTGGAAATAGACATTGAACCACAGGAACTGGAATTGCTGGGATCTGTGCCCATGGATGCTTGTATACAGCTGGTTTGTGAAAAGTGCCAGGACAATATGCTAAAGCGTGGATGGATAAGACTGCAAAATATTAATGCTACCCTTGGTGATTATAGAAATGAAACTCGATGGTGTAATGCTTCGCAGAAGAATCCGAGGGATGTCATTGATAGTGTGGGACAGACTGTATGGTGTATTCTTGATCTGTGAAGATAGAGCCTAACCGGGAATTCCTTCTAATGCTGTTGGAGGACTGTGTATTTTGGGACCATTAACTCTCTTAACACCCAATGTATCTATGACAATAGATCACAGAAGAGCAAGACGAGAAAGACACCTTTTGCATGCATATAAGTCAAAATGTGATGATAATGTAGATTTTTGGGGGCTAAGGTTAAGGGTTTAGGATCGCTTGTATCTGGTGTTGGCACAGCTACAGCTTTAAATAGTTTAGAAAATTAGGATGCTGGCTAGTTAAGCAAACTAACAGAACTTCAAGGGCTTTAAGTGGACTTTTGTTAGATGTAGATTCTGTAAGACATGCCACACGGTAGAGTAGAGCTGCGACAGACTTTTGTTATTGGCTCAAGGACATGAGTGTGAAGGATGTGATGGTCTCTGCTGTATGGATCTAAAAGATAACTAGATTTCAATCCATAAGGAAATTCAACGACTTATGGACTACTCCCAAAAGATTCAAAAGGATATGGGGTTTTTCAGCCTAGAAAGTTTGATGAACTGGCTGGGACTGGGAGAATGGGTCAAGACCTTGTGTAAAGTCTGTTAGCTATTGTGATTATTGCCGTTATTGGGCTTTTGTGTTTAAGCTGTGTTTTATCCTGTAAACTCTGCTCGTCCTAAAAGAAAAAGGGGGGAGATGTTGGAGAATGGCCAAGAGAGAAAGGGCATGAGACCCTCTCTACGAAGAGGATCTCTTCTAGTTAGCATGAGTAGGCCTCAGTTAGCATGAGCTGAGAAGGGTGGGTGAGAAGGCATTGCCTGGGAAAGGCCTGCATAAACAAGTCTCACAGTCTCAGGGGGCAGCTCCTGAGAAAGGCCTGGGTAAACAAGTACCAGGAGGCAGCTCCGAGATAACGAGGGAACTCACATACCAAGGGGGGCCACAGAAGGGGACGGACTCATTATGCATGTTGGGATGGGCTCATTATGTATGCTATCAAATCGGTGTTTGACAAGTAGGCATAGTTAATAGAACTGTTATAAAAGCTTGTGCGTGTGCCAATAAAGATGAAGCATGTTTATCATCTCCAAGGGATGGCTGTATTTCTTCCTCCGTCGCTGTAGGCCCGAACCCATGCCGGGGTCTTGACCCCCGACACACAAGCAAAATTATTTGTCTTCTTATGGCTGTGTCCATATCTACCTGTCTGGTGTGTCCCATAGTCTTTGTGTAAATAAGGAGCTGTACTCTATGTGTGTATAAATGAAATAAAGGACCCCGCACTGACTTGTTTGCCCAGAATCCTCGGTCGGAGCTGTATGGAGCATGGGAAGGGGGGCAGGAACAGCTGGCCATGTCAGCACAGCTCAGCTCTCTTGGGAAAGGGCTCTGTGGGGAGACGGGATGTTCCAGGAGAAGAGTGGGGCACTGTATGTGTGCAGAAAAGACATGGAAAGAGAAACCCTTTACTGCAGGTCACAGCTTGGGGCAGGTGGCCCTGGCACTGTGCCCTCAGGACCTTCCTGAGGATCTCCAAGGCCAAATGTCTCATGCTGTCCTGGGGAGCCAGTCTGGACCTGGGTCTGCAAGCTGCCTGTGCTGCAGACCCACTCAGCTTGCCGGCTGGATGAACATTCTCACTGTCCTTCATTCTCACTGGTCTCCACTGCTGTGGGACCAGTTCCAGTCCCAGTGTGGCTGCTCTGCCGGGCTCGGCTGGGGAGAGGGCAGGGGGGTGGCACAATTCAGGAAGGGGTGGGAGGGCTGAACTGGCAAATGCCCCAGAGAAGAAAATACCAGTGAACAGTTGAAGTGTGTGAGTGTGCAGGGCTGGCACACAGCAGAGTCCTCTCCCAGCCAGGCCTCCTGGGAGAGCCCTGAAGCACCAGCAGAGCAGGGGCTGGTGTGTGCCCATGTTCATGGGACAACCTGGGGAAACTGGCCCAGGACAGTCATCACAGACCAGCCCCTCAAAACCACCTTTTCCAGCACTGGCCCTTCACCCCAGCTGAGAGAGGTTGTTCATCCCTCAACACAAGGACACTGAATGAGTAAGCCAGAAGTCAATGTTTCCACTGTATGGATGAGATATGAGCATGCATTTTGTGTACATAAGATGAACCTGACTAAGTACAAACACCATCAGCTATTCCTGCAGGTTCCATGAAGCCCTGCATGCAGCACTAGGATTTGCTGCCTTGAACTGAGGTCCCCATGTCCATTCCTCATGACGTGGGACATGAGGATGGCCATACTTAGGGATCTGGAGCGACTGGATTGTTGGGCTGAGGCCAGTTGTCTGAGGTTTAACAAGGCCAAGTGCTGGGTCCTGCACTTGAGGTCACAACAACTCTATGAACGCTACAGGCTCAGGGAAGAGTGTCTGGAAAGCTGCCTGGTGGAAAGGGATCTGTGGGTATTGACTGACAGTGGCTGAACAGGAGCCAGCGTGTTCCCAGGTGGCCAAAATGAGCAACAGCTTCCTGGCTTGTATCAGGAATAGTGTGGCCAGCATGACTAGATAAGTGATTGTGCCGCTGTACTCAGCACTGGTGAGGCTGCACCTTGAATCCTGTGTTCAGTTGGGGGCCCCTCATCATAAGAAGAACATTGAAATACTAGAGAGAGTGCAGAGGAGGCGACAAAGCTGCAGAGTGTCCGGAGCACAAGTGTGATGAGGATGTGTTGAGGGAGCTGGGGCTGTTCACCCTGGAGAACAGGAGGCGGAGGGAAGCCTTATCGCTGTCTACAACTGCCTGAAAGGAGGGTGTTGGTCTCTTCTCCCAAGTAGCAAGTGATAGGACAGGAGGAAATGGCCCCAAATTGCACCAGGGGAGGTTTAGATCGGATATTAGGAAAAAAGTATTTCCTGGAAAGGGTTGTCAGGCATTGGAACAGGCTGCCCAGGGCAGTGGGGGAGTCACCACCCCTGGAGGGGTTTAAAGGTGTTTAGACGAGGTTCTCAGGGACATGGTTTAGTGCGAGAGCTGGGCTGTGGTTGGACTCAATGATCCCAAGACTCTCTTCCAATCAGAGTATTCTATGATTCTATGATTCTGCCTCAGATGAGAGTCCGCAAAGCCAACTCAGTTATGGACACCAGCACAACCCTGACATGTGTGTGTGTGACTCTGGGAACAAACCCCACTGACCCAGTGAGATTCACCTCAGTTGCCCTGTGATTCTGGATTGTGTTTTCAAAATGACAGTGCAATCGAGGAGGTCCTGGCATCCATCAAACCCATCTTCAAGAAAGGCAGGAAGGAGAATGGGGAGAATCACAGGCTGCTCAGCTTGTCTCTGTCCCTGGGAAGGTGATGGGACAAGTCCTCCTGCAGCCATCTGCAGACACCTGAAGGACAAGAAAGAGACCTGTGAACCAAAATGGGCGGGGGTAAGACAGGCATGTTGTGTGTATGAAATTGTGCCAGGGCTTGGACATGGTCTCCAGTGGTGTCCTTATAGATGGATTGATGCTGTTTGGGCTGAAGAAGTGGATGCTTGGTGGGAAGTTCACTGAAACATCAAGCCCAAATATCATCTGCGATGCAGTGTCCTCTGTGCAGTTAGTGTGTCATCCCCCAGTGACCAGCATTTGGGCCAAAACTGCTGAAGGTCTTTATTCTCCCTTCTGTGCTGTGATGGAGATGATGCAAAGCTGAGCGAAGACCTTGAACAACCTCACCTGGTCGCCCTGCTTTGGGAAGGAGAGTGAAGCAAGAAGATGTTCAGGGCTCTCTTTAAACCTGACTGACTCTATGATTCAACAAATCTTTCCTCTGTATATGTTTTTGAATATAGAATATCTGCAGAAAAGAAAAAAAAAAAAGAGGCAGAAGAGGAGATAGAAATGATGTCAACATAAAAACAACAGTTACTGCAAAGAAAGTTTCTCCACTCAAACATTTAGAGGGAAATACATTTGTTTAATTTGATACAACAAGCATACTATTATCTGGTCAAGCCCTGGGCTATGGGGAGGGGGATGGATGGGTGTGGTGTTATGAGGTCAGTTGTGTCTCAGACACTCATAATCCAGTCAGAAACATGTGGCTGTGAAGGGGACAGTGGGGTCAGTTCTGTGTCTGGAGGTGACAGCCCAGCAGCAGGGACATGGCTGGGAAAGAACCTCTGCCCAAGGGCCCTACAGGTCTTACCCAGGAAGAGAGACGGGTTGTCATGTCCATCCCACCTGAGAACATGATGGGACATCGACAGGGACATGGTCGTGTCTGTCAGAGAAGCTGAAAGGACAGCAGCACTCATGGGATTTAGGAGATCATGGTGAGGTGACTTCTCTCTGGTCAGGTAAAAGACCACAAGAAGCCTAACAGGTTGGGTTTCCTGCATGAAGGGCAGTTTATGAGATGGTCGAGCTTTTCTTGATAGTGGGAAGAAGCAGGAAAGAGAAAAAAGAAGTCTACTTGGAAGGTGAGGAATGGATATGAGGAGGAAGAAATGTCACTGGAAGGGCAGTTCTGTGGGGCAAGAGGTGACCCAGAGGGAGCTGGATCAGCCCATGGTTTGTGTTCTAAAGAGCAGCCGGTGAGGGTGCAGACACAGCAGTGAATGTGCAGAAATGCTGGGGTGAGAGCAGGTGGGGAAGCGAGATGGGTGTCTGCAGCCTGCAGGGAAAGAGGCTGGAGGTCATGGCTTCTCCTTTCTGCTTCAGAAAGCAAACCAAGGGGTTTCTCACCATCAGAGCTGAAGAAAAGACTAAAAGGAGACCTCATGGTGGCTACAGCTTCCTCACAAGGGGAGAAGGAAGGGTTGGTACTCATCTCTTCTCTCTGGTGACTAGTGAAGGAGCCCAAGGTAATGGCAGAAAGATGTGTCAGGGGAGGTTTAGGTTGGACATGAGGAAAAGGTTCTTCCCCCAGAGGTGCTGGACACTGAACAGGCTCCCCAGGGAGGTGTCGCGGCCCCAACCTGACAGCGTTCAAGTAGAGACTGGACAACGTCCTCAGACACACGGGGTGACCTGTGGGGTGTCCTGTGCAGGGACAGGAGCTGGACTCCATGATCCTTGTGGGTCCTTCCAACTCAGGACATTTTATGATTCTATGAAATGCTAGGTCAAAAGTCCATATTTTCATTGTGCAGATGAGTTGCAAACATACACATCATGTGCATGTCCACTGTGTGCATGTGGTGAGATGAACCCAAGGGAGCACAAATGCCATCAGCTGTTCCTTGGGGTGCCACAAAGGTCAGTGGGACAGAGATGGTGTTCAGGAGTGTCTTCCATCCTGTGTTATTGTAGGATTCCATGAATCTTTTCTTTGGAGAGCTCTTTCATGTCAGAATAGACAGAGGAAGGAGAACAAAAGCAGAGGCAGAAGCAGAGATATAAAATGTCCCAGAGTAAATACAGCAGCTCCTCTGAGGAACGTTTCTCCACTCAAACCCTTGATAGGAAATCTAATGGATACATTTGATGAAAGCAGCTTAGTTTGATCTGCTCACACACTGGACCACAAGGAGGGTGATGGTGGGTACGATGTTGTGTGGTCACTTGTGTCTCAGGAACTCATAGTCCAGTAGGAACCAATGGCTGTAGAGGGCACTGTGAGGTCACTTCTGCCTCTGCAGGGGATTGGCCAACAGCAGGAACATGGCTGGGAAAGGACTGTGAGGTCACACAGACGAGACGAGCAATTGGGCCCAATCAGCATGTCTGGATGAAAGACAGGTCCTGCTTGACCACCCTGATCTCCTTCTGTGACAAGGTGACCGGCTGAGCAGATGAGGGAAAGTCTGTCGTGGGGAGTGAATCCGCCACACGGGCTGTGGGTGTTGTGTCCTTAGACTGCAGTAAAGCCTTTGACACCGTATCCCACAGCATCTCCTGGAGAAGCTGCAGCTCGTGGCCTGGATGGTGTATCTGCGATGGCTAAAGAACTGGCTGGAAGGCATTTTGTCCCCTGGAGCCATTTGTCCCCTTCCTGTTCACATGGGCATCCCATGAATGCATCACTGCTCTACCCCAGTGTTAGACAGGCACAAGGCCTTCTCCTCCTGGACCTCTCACCTCACCTGTGCCACTGGTTTCTCCAGCACCCTCATCCTTGACTGTGGGATGCCCAGAACAGCCCTCCCAAGACAGTTTGACAAAGCCTTTTTTCTACACCTTCCCCACATCCCTGCTCAATCCCCTCATGTACAGCTTAAGGACCATAAAGGTTGGGTACAAGTGGGACATTGAGAAAAATGGTCAGGAAGGCTTTGAGGTGCACAGAGAGCCCATCAACATGTTGGCCTGCTGTTCTCTCTGAAGAGGCCCAGAAGACCAGCACAGCATTTGCTGTGTCCCAGAAACTCTCCTGGAAGGTTGGGATATGGAGAAAAGGTTTGGTCTGGGAAGGGACAGACAGGGGCTGGTGGAACTGGCTGGTGTGACCGTGAGACGTCTCTCCAACACCTCAGAACAGTCCTGGCTCTCAGGGAGGCTGCACGGTCCTCTGAGAAAGAAAATATCAAAAATGACTTATCATGGAATCATAGAATAATTGTGGTTGGAAGAGACCCTCAAGGTCATCAAGTCCAACCATAAGCTAAATCTGGCATTAAAACATGTCCCTAAGAGCCTCATCTATCTGTGTTTTAAACACCTTCAGTGATGGTGACTCCACAACCTCACTGGGCAGTCTGTTCCATTGCTTCAAAGCCCTTTCCCTGAAGAATTCTTTCCTCATATCCAATCTAAACCTCCCCATGTGCATCTTGAAGCCATTTCCTCTTGTCCTATCACTTGCTACGTGGGAGAAGAGACCAACACCCACCATGATAAAACCTCCTTTCAGGCAGCTGTAGAGAGGAATAAGGTCTCTCCTCAGCCTCCAGCTCTCAAGGCTGAACAGCCCCAGCTCTCTCAACCGCTCCTCGTCAGACTGGTGCTCCAGACCCTTCACCAGCCTTGTCACCCTCCTCTGAACTCTCTCCAGCACCTCAATGTCTTCCTTGCCATGAGGGGCCTAAAACTGACCCCAGGATTCAAGGTGCAGCCTCACCAGTGCCCAGTACAAATGGGTGATCACTTTTCTAGTCCTGCTAAAGCTCTGATTGAATCAAGGCTTGAACACCTTGGTGTGACCCAGCTGGGGACAGGTTGGACTGCAGACTCCTGAGGTCCCTTCAACCTCAGTTCTCTTATGATCCCATTATGATGTTGGGCTCTAACCGGAGCAGTGAAGACAATGATGGGGCATGAATCCACCTGTGCTGTAGATGAACATCTAAACCAACATCTCAGCCAGTGAACCAGCCAACACCTCAGTGTGACACTCTGGGCAAAGTCTGAGGCGTCCTGGGCAGAGAAGGTTTAGAGGGCATGGGGCGCTATGCAAGACACAAAATGATCTTGGCTTAATGCTTGTAGGTCCGTCAGATGTCAGTTAATGTCAATGACAATTAAAATAAGAAGAACTGAAGACAAAGATCCAAAGCAAAGGAAGGTGTCAACATACTTTTCTTTATTTCTTTTTTTTCTTTTTTTTTTTTTTTAAAGTCTTTGGTGGGGTTTCTTTTCTTTAAAAATTGAAGAGTTATCCCCAGAACTGGGTATGGATTTAGGACACAAATGTCTTCATCTACAGAGACACAAACACCTGGTGCCAGTGTAGATGCCCTGGGACCCCCTGCTGAGGCTCCACCTGCATTGCAAGGTTCTCTGGTCTCCCCCAGGTCCTGTGTGATAGATGCCAATCCCAGGCCAGCACCCCAGGTACACTAGGGCCCTAAAATGGCACTGGCTGTTTATGGTGAGACAACCGATGACTGATGTCTGTCTGGAAACGTGCACTTTTTATTGTTGTTTTTCTTTTTTGTTGTTTTTGGTGGTGGTGGTTTTGTTTTTGTTTTTTGGGGGTGGGTTTGTTTGTGTGGGTTTGGATGTGGTTTGTTTTTTTTAACATATTAACTAAAAAAAATAAAAGGCCAAAAAGTGATTATGGGGAAGAAGTGTACTAAGGGTAGGAGAAGAAATATTGGTCTTCCACTGTACTTCTGAAAAATTACAGAAAATACCCTTGAGAGAAAAAAAAAAAACTCCTTTATGAAATCTTCTTTGAAATCTTCATCATCAAGTGTCCCATTGAAACCTCTCCAGTTAGTTCTACAAGTCGTGAGGATTTGAAGAAAATTAGGGAAAGAAACATCGCTCACTAGGGCTTTCTGTGTTTTAATGAGCCCCATGGGGTATTTGGTGCTGAGTCCATGAACCTCAGATACCAAGGACAGACTGAAGAATCTGCTCAAGAAGTCCAAGTCAGAAGCAAAGTCCAGAGTACCCTAAAGCATTAATGGGCCCCACTGAGGGCTGTTACTGACAAAGCCTCCCCAGGGACTCGTTAGAGCAGATAATTGGAGGCAGTGATTGCATCAGGCAAAGGCAAAGTGCAGCAGCTCTGATGCTGAGAAAGCCCTTGGTTTGTTTGATGAAGGACAATGGCCAAGCCTTGAGCCCCTGCCCCTAGGAAGGGAGATCCTGTCCCTCACGTGTGGCTCAGGCTCTTCCTGGGGCTGTGGGGAGTGCGATGCCAAGTGAAGGACAATGGTGTCATACATCCCTGTCTCCCTGGGGGGGTGCAAAGAGACAAAGAAGCCCCATGGCCATGATGACTGTGTCTTTTCTTAGGCCTCGCTGTCAGGGACATCAGCCATAGCCAAGGGGACAAAGACCTTGGCTCTTTCAGGGACATCCAGTGTCATTCTTGGCCATCTCCATCACAGTCCATCCTGCACTGTCCCAGGCCTATGGCTGTTTCCCCACAGGCTGCAGACACCCCATGTGCTTCCCCACCTTGTTCTCAGCCCAGTGTGTCCCCACCTGTGCTGCTGTCTCTCCATCCTCACCACCTGTTTTTTGAAACACAAAGCCATGGCTGATCTGGACTCCTCTGAATGACCACAGCACTATGCTCAGAATGACATTTATTTATCCTGAGGTCCACTCCAGAGCTGCAGTTTCTGATGGTTTTCCTTTCTTGTGCTGTTTCCCTCTACCAAAAAATAATTTTTAAAATTGCCATCATCTTGGAAAGTGATTTTCAAGTTTTCTGAAGCTACTACTACCCTTTCTTGTCATGGTTTTACCACAACCACCAACCAAAACCATGAGAGCCTCTCACATCCTGCTCCTAGTCCCCAGGTGGGATAAGGGAGAGAACAGAAAGGGAAGGGAGAAACTTCTGGGTTTAGAAAAAAAAAAAAAACAACAACCAAAAAAAACCCAGTGAAAATAATACACTACTACTAATAATATATTAAAATAAACATAAAGTAAAATATATGATACTCAGTGCAATCCCCCACAGAACTCCAGTTGTGCCGAGCAGACAGCCCAAAAGAAAAGAACACCCTGGTCCTGAACAGCTGATCCCAGCAAGAGAAAGTACAAGTGCAAAAGGCAGAGAGGCCCAAGGGCCAATTGAAAAACTGCAAAATGTCATAAAAATGAACGAACACTGAACTACCAATAGAATGGAACTTCCGAACAGAGCTAACCAATGTAGCTGGAAAACCAAAATTAACGGGCTGGAAAAGGCATCTCCAGCTTTATACCGAGCATGACGCTAATGGTAGAGAATAGCTCGTTGGTTGACCTGGATGTCAATCAAGATGGTGTCCTGTCTGTGCCTCCTCTTACCAATTTGCACCTGCAGCTGCACTCCAGAGAAGTCCTTGGTTTCACTGACAATAGTCCAGGTAAATTAAATAGAAATAGATAAATTAAATTAAGAAAATATACTCAGTGCAATCCCCATGTAACTCCAGTCACACGGAGCAGCCAGTCCTGCAGAAGGGAGCACCTTGGTCCTGAACAGCCCATCCCAGCAAGAGAGAGCAAAAGGGCAACAGGCAGAAAGGCCCAAAGGCCAACGGCAAAATGGCAGAACGGCAAAAGGACGAACTGACATCGAACTCCTGACAGAATGAAACTTCTGAATGGAATTGACCAAACCAGCTGGAAAACCCAAAGTAACGGATGTAACAAGCCCTAAAAGCCGGCTTCAGCTTTAGACTGAGCATGGCGCTAATCATAGGGAATATGTCATTGATCAGCCTGCATGTCAATCCAGGTGCTGTCCTGTCTGTGTCCTCTCCTGCCAATTTCCATCTGTGTCTGGATGGCCAAAGTAGTCCTTGGTTTCCCCGACAACAGCCAAGATACCAGTGAGTTCTGACATTCCTTTCCTACCAAATGGCAAACACTGTAAAGCTGCTAAAAGACAAAATGAACTCTATCCCAGGGAAGAAACAGCGTTATCTCATTATTCTCATAGTAAATCTAAACAAAAGACTGTAGTGTCTGTGAAGGAGAGAGGTTCAAAATGCATGAAGAAAATTAACTCAACTTCAGTAAAAACAGCACGTTTCCTCAGCCTCCCCTTCACCAGGATAAAGACGTTTGCGTCTCTCAACATCTCCACACATGACCCAGACTTTCTCTGGCCACACGACAGCTCCTCCCATTCCTCCAGAATGGGGAACCTCACACTGGGACACACGGCTCCAGATGTGACCACACCAGTGCTGAGTCACGATGGACAATAACTGCCCTTGTCTGGGTGGCCACGCTCCTCCCAGTGCAGCCCAATGTGCTCACGGGCATGTTCCTGTTTAGCACCACTGAGAACTGGCTGAACATCCAGGCTCAGAGGGTTGTGACCAGTGGCACAAAGCCCAGCAGGAGGTACCATGAGGAGCACTGAAGGACACCATATCCCCACACAACAGGTGTCTCTTGGGTCCCTGGAACCACCTCAGTGCCAAGGGGGAGAGGACTGCCTGTATGGGGTGGAGGAGATGGGGTCTGCAATGAGGGTCCAGGGGCAGTTTCTCCTGGTTGTTCATGCAGTAACAAGCTGGGCTGGATATTTGGAGAGAGGAACTCTTCCTAAAGGCCTCCAGTGGGCTTGGGGATGATCTAGATGCATTCAAGGACCTTTACGTCCTTGTTGTAAAAATATGTTGGGCCCAGAACTGCAGACAGCTCTCAAGGTGACACCGCACTAATGCTGAATACAGCAGCATAGTCACCTCTTTTGACCACGTGGCCATGCAGTGTTTGATGCACCCCAGGATGGGGGTTACTGTCTTGACTGCTGGGGGACAGTGTTGGCTCCTATTGACCCTGTGGCCAACCATCACCCCAGATCCCTTTCTGCAAGGCTGCTCTCCAGCCGTTCTCTCCCAATCTACACTTGCGCTCAGTGTTACTCTATCCCAGGTGAACAATCCAACTCTTGGACTTGTTCAATCTCATGCCAAGTGCTCCGTCCTGCACTTGGGTCACAACAACCCCAGGCAGCACTACGGGCTCAGGGAAGAGCGGCTGGAAATCTGCCCAATGGAAAAGGCCCTGGGGGTGTTGATGGACAGCGGATGAACATGAGCCAGCATGTGCCCAGGTGGCCAAGAAGGCCACCAGCATCCCAGCATGCATCAGGAATAGTGTGGCCAGCAGGACCGGGCAAGTGATCATCCCTCTGTTCTTGGTACTGGTGAGGATTCACCTCAAATTCTGTGTTCAGTTTTGGGCCCCTCACTACAAGAAAGACCTTGGGGTGCTGGAGTGAGTTCAGAGAAGGGCAACAAAGCTGGTGAGGGGTCTGGAGAACAAGTCAGATGGGGAGCAGTGGAGGTAACTGGGGCTATTTAGCCTGGAGAAAAGAAGGCTGAGGGGAGACCTTATTACTGTCTACAGCTACCTGAAAGGAGGTTGGAACATGGAGGGTGTTGGTCTGTTCTCCCATATGGCAATTGAAGAAGGAGAGGAAACAGCCTGAAGTGGCACTTGGGAAGGTTCAGTTTGGATATTACGAAAAATTTCTTCTTGGAAGAGTTTGTGAGGCATCGGAACAGGCTGCCCAAGGAGTGGTTGATTCACCATCCCTGGAGGTCTTTAAACTACATATAGATGAGGTTCTTAGGAATACGGTTTAGTGCCAGAGTTGGGTTAATGGTTGGACACAGTGATCTTAAGAGTCTCATTCAACCTAAATGATTATATGATCTCATGAGAAACATGGTGAGGCAGCTCTCGCAGATGGAGTACTGATATAGATGGATGGATGGATGGATGGATGGATGGATGGATGGAGAGATGGATTGGGACAGAGAGGAGGATCAGCCTATCAGCCTAAGGGCTGGGGCCAGCCATGGCATGATGGAAGCAAGGCCAGCCCCCCTTTGTTCTCTGCTCTTGTTTCCAAGAGATTCTTTACACCCGTTGGTGGCAGCCCTCCTGTGCCAGCCCCTCTCACCAGCACACAACTCCTGGCCAGGAGCTCTTCATGCTGCTCCTGCTACTGCAGTGACAGAGCAGCCTGCCCTGAGCTGGGGAATACAGAAATACGGTTCTGTGGGTCATTCATTCTCCTGTTGAAGCACAAAGCACAGGGAGCAGGCTGTGGTGCCTGGAAACCACAGCGAGACAGTCCAAGGCAGATCACTGAAGGTCCTTCACCGTCTCCAGGAACACCGGGCACCCACAGATGGACACTCAAACCAGCACCATGACGTAACATGGTGCCCCATGTCTTCCCCTGAGCCATGAAAAACACAAGTACAGCAGCATGGCCTTGTGAGGGAAATTTATTCAGGCTGACCACAGCTTTGGAAGAAGAGCCCAAGCTCCAAATACTGAGAATGAGGAAATCCCCTTTTGTGGGGTGTTTTAAAAAGATGGCCCCAATTTCAGAAATACAGTGATTTCAAAATGGGTCCACACCTGTATTACAGAGATGTGACACAAGACACCAGCTGTACCAGGGCACCAGAAACAAGCAGACAGGGCTCTGAGTCACTGCTCTGGAGAAGTGCCGTGGGTGAAGAAATTCCATGACAAACATGGATATCACAGATGAAATGCTCAATGCACAGGAGGTTTCTGAGATGAACTGGAAATCACTTCTGAAGAGACATGGGTAACTTATTGTTGCTGACAGAAAAATGACTGAATCAGCTTCTTCAGTGCCAATTTCAGCTCCTGGTTCCTCACGCTGTAGATGAGGGGGTTCACTGCTGGAGGCACCACCGAGTACAGAACTGACACCACCAGGTCCAGCCATGGGGAGGAGATGGAAGGGGGCTTCAGGTTGGCAAACATGGCAGTGCTGATAAACAGGGAGACCACGGCCAGGTGAGGGAGGCAGGTGGAAAAGGCTTTGTGCCGTCCCTGCTCAGAGGGGATCCTCAGCACGGTCCTCAAGATCTGCACATAGGACACCACGATGAACACAAAACACCCAAATCCTAAACAGACAGTAACCACAATAAGCCCAAGTTCCCTGAGGTAGGAGTGTGAGCAGGAGAGCTTGAGGATCTGGGGGATTTCACAGAAGAACTGGCCCAGGGCATTGCCCTTGCACAGGGGCAGTGAAAATGTATTGGCCGTGTGCAGCAGAGCACTGAGAAACCCAGTGGTCCAGGCAGCTGCTGCCATGTGGACACAAGCTCTGCTGCCCAGGA
>CABFKC020000005.1:94337-143609 GCA_901699155.2 Streptopelia turtur
CCTGAGACCCTGTGCCTGTCACATTGGGGCTCTGTGACCTAGTGACCCTGCCTGAGACCCTCTGCCTGTCACACTGGGACTCTGTGACCTAGTGACCCTGCCTGAGACCCTCTGCCTGTCACACTGGGACTCTGTGACCTAGTGACCCTGCCTGAGACCTGCCTGTCACACTGGGACTCTGTGACCTAGTGACCCTGCCTGAGACCCTGTGCCTGTCACACTGGGACTCTGTGACCTAGTGACCCTGCCTGAGACCCTGTGCCGGTCACACTGGGACTCTGTGACCTAGTGACCCTGCCTGAGACCCTGTGCCTGTCACACTGGGACTCTGTGACCTAGTGACCCTGCCTGAGACCCTGTGCCTGTCACACTGGGACTCTGTGACCTAGTGACCCTGCCTGAGACCCTCTGCCTGTCACACTGGGACTCTGTGACCTAGTGACCCTGCCTGAGAACCTCTGCCTGTCACACTGGGACTCTGTGACCTAGTGACCCTGCCTGAGACCCTGTGCCTGTCACACTGGGACTCTGTGACCTAGTGACCCTGCCTGAGACCCTCTGCCGGTCACACTGGGACTCTGTGACCTAGTGACCCTGCCTGAGACCCTCTGCCGGTCACACTGGGACTCTGTTACCTAGTGACCCTGCCTGAGGTCCTGTGCCTGTCACACTGGGACTCTGGACCTAGTGGACCCTTCCTGAGACCTGTGACCTGTCACACTGGGATCTCTGTGAACGGTAGTGACCCTGCCTGAGACCTCTGTGTCCTGTCACACTGAGGACTCCTGGGACCTAGTGACCCTGCCGGAGGACCACTGTGCCGGTCACACGGGACTCTGTGACCTAGTGGACCACTGCCTGAGCACCCGGTGCCTGTCACACTCTGATATCTCTGGACCTATGGGACCCTGTCCTGAGACCCTGTGCCTGTCAGCACTGGGATCTCTGTGCCATAGTGACCCTGTCCATGAGACTCTATGGGCCTGTCACACTGGGATCCTGTGTACTTAAGTGACCCTGCCTGAGACCCTGTGCCCTGTCACACTGGGACTCTGTGACCTGGGACCCTGCCTGAGACCCTGTGCCTGTCACACTGGGGACTCTGTGACCTAGTGACCCTGCCTGAGACCCTGTAGCCTGTCACACTGGGACTCTGTGACCTAGTGACCCTGCCTGAGACCCTTGCCTGTCACACTGGGACTCTGTGACCTAGTGACCCTGCCTGAGACCCTCTGCCTGTCACACTGGGACTCTGTGACCTAGTGACCCTGCCTGAGACCCTGTGCCTGTCACACTGGGACTCTGTGACCTAGTGACCCTGCCTGAGACCCTGTGCCTGTCACACTGGGACTCTGTGACCTAGTGACCCTGCCTGAGACCCTGTGCCTGTCACACTGGGACTCTGTGACCTAGTGACCCTGCCTGAGACTGTGCCTGTCACACTGGGACTCTGTGACCTAGTGACCCTGCCTGAGACCCTGTGCCTGTCACACTGGGACTCTGTGACCTAGTGACCCTGCCTGAGACCCTGTCCTGTCACTGGGACTCTGTGACCTAGTGACCCTGCCTGAGACCTGTGCCTGTCACACTGGGACTCTGTGACCTAGTGACCCTGCCTGAGACCCTCTGCCTGTCACACTGGGACTCCGTGACCTAGTGACCCTGCCTGAGACCCTGTGCCTGTCACACTGGGACTCTGTGACCTAGTGACCCTGCCTGAGACCCTGTGCCGGTCACACTGGGACTCTGTGACCTAGTGACCCTGCCTGAGACCCTGTGCCGTCACACTGGGACTCTGTGACCTAGTGACCCTGCCTGAGACCCTGTGCCTGTCACACTGGGACTCTGTGACTGCCTGCCTGAGACCTGCCTGTCACCTGGGACTCTGTGACCTAGTGACCCTGCCTGAGACCCTGTGCCTGTCACACTGGGACTCTGTGACCTAGTGACCCTGCCTGAGACCTTGTGCCTGTCACACTGGGACTCTGTGACCTAGTGACCCTGCCTGAGACCCTGCCTGTCACACTGGGACTCTGTGACCTAGTGACCCTGCCTGAGACCCTGTGCCTGTCACACTGGGACTCTGTGACTAGTGACCTGCCTGAGACCCTGTGCCTGTCACACTGGGACTCTGTGACCTAGTGACCCTGCCTGAGACCCTGTGCCTGTCACATGGACTCTGTGACCTAGTGACCCTGCAGGAGGCAACCTGTGCCTGTCACACTGGGACTCTGTGCCTAGTGACCCTGCCTGAGACCCCGGCCTTCACACTGGTTCTCTGTGACCTAGTGACCATGCTTGACCTGTGACGGTCACACTGTGGACTCTGTGACCTAGTGACCCTGCCTGAGACCCTGTGCCGGTCACACTGGGACTCTGTGACCTAGTGACCCTGCCTGAGACCCTGTGCCTGTCACATTGGGGCTCTGTGACCTAGTGACCCTGCCTGAGACCCTCTGCCTGTTACACTCTGTCTCCGTGACCTAGGAGGGCCCTGCCTAGAACCTTTGTGGGCGCTTGTGCACACTGTGATGTGGCGGGTGACTAGTGACCCTGGCACTGAGACCCTTTGCTGTCCACATTGGGGACTCTGTGACCTAGGACCCTGCCTTAGATCCGTGCCTGTTACACTGGGACGCTGTGACTGTGACCCTGCCTGAGACCCTTTGACTGTCACACTGGGACTCTGTGACCTATGACCCTGCCCTGATGACGCTCTGCCGGTCACACGGGACTCTGTGACCTAGTGACCCTGCCTGAGACCCTCTGCCTGTCACACTGGGACTCTGGTGACCTAGTGACCCTGCCTGAGACCTCTGCTGTCCGGTCACACGGGGACTCTGTGACCCTAGTTACCCTGCCTGAAGACCCATGTGCCGGTCACACTGGGACTCTGTGAACCTAGTGACCCTGCCCTTGAGACCTCTGTGCCGGTCACAACGGGAGACTTCTGTGACCTAGTGACACCTGCCTGAGACCCTGTGCCTTGTCACATGGGACTCTGTGACCTAGTGACCCTGCCTGAGACTCTCTGAGTCTGGCCGGTCACACTGGGACTCTGTGACCTAGTGACCATGGCCTGAGAACCTGTGTGGCCGGTCATCAACTGGGACTCTGTGACCTAGTGACCCTGCCTGAGACCCTGTGCCTGTCACACTGGGACTCTGTTACCTAGTGACCGCTGCCTGAGACCCTGTGCCTGTCACACTGGGACTCTGTGACCTAGTGACCCTGCCTGAGACCCTGTGCCTGTCACACTGGGACTCTGTGACCCTAGTGACCCTGCCTGAGACCCTCTGCCTGTCAAACTGAGGACTCTGTGAACCTAGTGACCCTGCCTGAGACCCTGCTACCTTCACACTGGGTACTTCTGTGGACCTAGTGACCCGTGCCTGAGACCCTGTGCCAAATGTCGTCAGACTGGGAGCTCTGTGACTAGTGACCCGTGCCTGAGACCCTGTGCCGGTCACACTTGAGAACCCTCGGTGACCTAGTGACCCTGCCTGAGACCTCTGCCTGTCACACCTGTCTCTGTCAACCTGGACGCTTTGACCTATGCCCATGCCTAAGCCTGTGCTTGTCACACTGGGACTCTGTGAACCTAGTGCCCGCCTGAACCTCTGGCCAGTCACACTGGGACTCTGTGAACCTAGTGACCTGCCTGAGACCCGGTGTCGGTCACACTGGGACTGTGTGACTAAGTGAACCTGCCTGAGAACCCTGTGCCGGTCAAACTGGACTCTGTACCTGTGACCCTGGCCTGAGCCCTGTGCCTGGTCGACGACGGGGAAACTCTGGACCCGTAGTGACCCTGCCCTGAGCCCTGTGCTTGTCACACTTTCTCTGTGCCTAGTGACCCTGCCTGAGACGCTCTGCCGGTCACACTGGGACGCTGTGACCTCGTGACCACTGCTGAGACCCTGTGCCGGTCCACACTGAGACTCTGTGGACCTATTGACCCTGGGCCCTTAGGACCCTCTGCCTGTGACACTCTGTCCTCTGTGACCTAGTGACCCTGCCTGAGAACCTGTGCCTTGTCCCACTGGGGACTCTGTTGACCTAGTGACCCTGCCTGAGACCCGTGCCTGTCACACTGGGTACTCTGGACCTAGTGACCCTGCCTGAGACCCCTGTGCCTGTCACACTGGGACTCTGTGACCTAGTGACCCTGCCTGAGACCCTCTGCCTGTCACACTGGGACTCTGTGACCTAGTGACCCTGCCTGAGACCCCTGTGCCGTCAACTGGGATCTCTGTGACCTAGTGACTCCTGCTGAGACCCTCTGCCGGTCACATGGGACTCTGTGACCTAGTGACCCTGCCTGAGACCCTGTGCCTGTCACACTGGGACTCTGTGACCATAGTGACCCTGCCTGAGACCCTGTGCCTGTCACACTGGGACTCTGTGACATAGTGACCCTGCCTGAGACCCTGTGCCTGTCACACTTGGACTCTGTGACCTAGTGACCCTGCCTGAGACTCCTCTGCCTGTCCACACATGGGTCTCTGTGACCTAGTGACCCTTCCTGAGACCTCGTGCCTGTCACACTGGGACTCTGTGACCTAGTGACCCTGCCTGAGACCCTGTGCCGTCATACTGGAACTGTGACTTACCCTGCCTGAGACCCTTCCGTTCGCTGAACCTGTGCCTGTCACAACCCTGGACCTGGATCACTAGTTGACCTGCCTGATCCTGTGCCTGTCACACTGGGACTCTGTGACCTAGTGAACCTGCCTGAGACCTGTGCCTGTCACACTGGACTCTGTGACATAGTACCCGCCTGAGACCCTTGCCGTCACACGGGACTTGTGACCTAGTGACCCTGCCGAGACCCTGTGCCGGTCACACTGGGACTCTGTGACCTAGTGACCCTGCCTGAGACCCTGTGCCGGTCACACTGAGACTCTGTGACCTAGTGACCCTGCCTGAGACCCTGTGCCTGTCACAACTGGACTCTGTGACCTAGTGACCCTGCCTGAAGACCCTGTGCCTGTCACACTGGGACTCTGTGACCTAGTGACCCTGCCTGAGACCCTGATGCTGTCCACACTGGGACTCTGGATACCTAGTGACCCTGCCTGAGACCCTGTGCCTGTCACACTGGGACTCTGTGACCTAGTGACCCTGCCTGAGACGCTGTGCCGGTCACACTGGGACTCTGTGACCTAGTGACCCTGCCTGAGACCCTTGCCTGTCACACTGGGACTCTGTGACCTAGTGACCCTGCCTGAGACCCTGTGCCTGTCACACTGGGACTCTGTGACCTAGTGACCCTGCCTGAGACCTGTGCCTGTCACACTGGGACTCTGTGACCTAGTGACCCTGCCTGAGACCTGTGCCTGTCACACTGGGACTCTGTGACCTAGTGACCCTGCCTGAGACCCTGTGCCTGTCACACTGGGACTCTGTGACCTAGTGACCCTGCCTGAGACCCTGTGCCTGTCACACTGGGACTCTGTGACCTAGTGACCCTGCCTGAGACCCTCTGCCTGTCACACTGGGACTCTGTGACCTAGTGACCCTGCCTGAGACCCTGTGCCTGTCACACTGGGACTCTGTGACCTAGTGACCCTGCCTGAGACCCTGTGCCTGTCACACTGGGACTCTGTGACCTAGTGACCCTGCCTGAGACCCTGCCTGTCACATGGGACTCTGTGACCTAGTGACCCTGCCTGAGACCCTGTGCCTGTCACACTGGGACTCTGTGACCTAGTGACCCTGCCTGAGACCCTGTGCCTGTCACACTGGGACTCTGTGACCTAGTGACCCTGCCTGAGACCCTGTGCCTGTCACACTGGGACTCTGTGACCTAGTGACCCTGCCTGAGACCCTGTGCCTGTCACACTGGGACTCTGTGACCTAGTGACCCTGCCTGAGACCCTGTGCCTGTCACACTGGGACTCTGTGACCTAGTGACCCTGCCTGAGACCCTGTGCCTGTCACACTGGGACTCTGTGACCTAGTGACCCTGCCTGAGACCCTGCCTGTCACACTGGGACTCTGTGACCTAGTGACCCTGCCTGAGACCTCTGCCTGTCACACTGGGACTCTGTGACCTAGTGACCCTGCCTGAGACCCTGTGGTCACACTGGGACTCTGTGACCTAGTGACCCTGCCTGAGACCCTGTGCCTGTCACTGGGACTCTGTGACCTAGTGACCCTGCCTGAGACCCTGTGCCTGTCACACTGGGACTCTGTGACCTAGTGACCCTGCCTGAGACCCTGTGCCTGTCACACTGGGACTCTGTGACCTAGTGACCCTGCCTGAGAACCTGTGCCTGTCACACTGGGACTCTGTGACCTAGTGACCCTGCATTGAGACCCTGTGCCTGTTCACACTGGGACTCTGTTACCTAGTGACCCTGCCTGAGACCCTCTGCCTGTCACACTGGGACTCTTGACCCTAGTGACCCTGCCTGAGAACCCTGTTCCTGTCCACACTGGGACTCTGTGACCTAGTGACCCTGCCTGAGACCCTGTGCCTGTCACACTGGGACTCTGTGACCTAGTGACCCTGCCTGAGACCCTTGCCTGTCACACTGGGACTCTGTGACCCTAAGTGACCCTGCCTGAGACCTGTGCCGGTCACACTGGGACTCTGTGACCTAGTGACCCTGCCTGAGACCCTGTGCCTGTCACACTGGGACTCTGTGACCTAGTGACCTGCCTGAGACCCTGTGCCTGTCACACTGGGACTCTGTGACCTAGTGACCCTGTCTGAGACGCTCTACCGGTAACAATGGGACTCTGTGACCTAGTGACCCATGGCCTGAGAACCCATGTGCCCTGTCACACTCGTGTACTTCTGTGACCTAGTGACCCTGCCTGAGAACCCTCTGACGGTCACACTCGGGACTCTGTCGACCCTAAGTGACCCTGCCTGAGAACCTCTGGCCTGTCACACTGGGACTCTGTGACCTAGTGGACCCTGCCTGAGACCCTCTGTCCTGTCACCTGGGAACTCTGTGGACCTAGTAACCCTGCCTGAGATCCTGTGTCTGTCACACTGGGACTCTGTGACCTAGTGACCCTGGCCTGAGACCCTCGTGCTGTCACACCTGAAGACTCTGACCTAGTGACCCTAGCCTGAGACCCTGTGCCTGTCACACACACTGGCACTCTGACTCTGTACCTATTGACACTGCTGAGACCTCTGTGACCTAGTGATCCTGCCTGAGACCGCTGTGCGGTCACACTGGGACGCATGTGACATAGTGACGCCTGCCTTAGATCACTGTGGCCTGTCAACACTGGTACTCTGTGACCTAGTGACCCGCCTGAGATCCTTACACTGGGACTCTGTGGACCTAGTGACCCTGGCCTGATACCTTACCTGTCACACGGGACGTTGTGACCTAGTGACCCTGCCTGAGACCCTGTGCCTGTCACACTGGGACCTGTGACCTAGTGACCCTGCCTGAGACCTGTGCCTGGTCACACTGGGACTCTGTGACCTAGTGACCCTGCCTGAGACCCTGTGCCTGTCACACTGGGACTCTGTGACCTAGTGACCCTGCCTGAGACCCTGTGCCTGTCACACTGGGACTCTGTGACCTAGTGACCCTGCCTGAGACCCTCTGCCTGTCACACTGGGACTCTGTGACCTAGTGACCCTGCCTGAGACCCTCTGCCTGTCACATGGGACTCTGTGACCTAGTGACCCTGCCTGAGACCCTGTGCCTGTCACACTGGGACTCTGTGACCTAGTGACCCTGCCTGAGACCCTGTGCCTGTCACACTGGGACTCTGTGACCTAGTGACCCTGCCTGAGACCCTCTGCCTGTCACACTGACTCTGTGACCTAGTGACCCTGCCTGAGACCCTGTGCCTGTCACACTGGGACTCTGTGACCTAGTGACCCTGCCTGAGACCCTCTGCCTGTTACACTCTGTCTCCGTGACCTAGTGACCCTGCCTGAGAACCTGTGCCTGTCACACTGGGACTCTGTGACCTAGTGACCCTGCCTGAGACCCTTTGCCTGTCACAGTGGGACTCTGTGACCTAGTGACCCTGCCTTAGATCCTGTGCCTGTCACACTGGGACTCTGTGACCTAGTGACCCTGCCTGAGATCCTGTACCTGTCACACTGGGACTCTGTGACCTAGTGACCCTGCCTTAGACCCTGTACCTGTCACACTGGGACTCTGTGACCTAGTGTGTGGGTTATCTAAATTCATATGATGTGAATTGATCTATAACATAATCTTATATATAATAAGTTAGCTAGTCTGTTGTAAGAGTAGGCCATGGTAACAGTGGGAATGCACTGCAGTGGAAGATTACAGCGTGCTGAAGCGAGAACAAAGAACAAGGGACTTGCAGTGAAAAACAGGTGTCTTCTCCTTGCAACAAAGTATATCCTATGATTATGAAGCTAGCAACTGTATATCTTGTGACTATGAAACTAGCAACTGTTAGCGATGGGAACATAGCTTGTAAAACTTTCTCAGCCGAACTAACTTTGTGCAAAGATGAGCTAATCAGTATGTAACACGTAAGCCTTAGACTATATAAATGTGTCGCTTCTGATCAATAAATGGGACATCTTGTTTGCATCAAACTGCGTCCCCGTCTCTCTATCGCGGCAAATGGTGACCCCGACATGATCTTCGGTGAAGAATCCGCCAGAGGCAGATAACCACCTACCTGGTGGCATGTCGCGAGTCCCGCAGAACGAGGAATGAGCTGCTGAAAGGAAGCAGGATAAGCCGGCCGGCAAATCAATCCCTCCGTCAGGAACGAGAGGTGAGCTGCGGGAAACTAAAAAATGGGGAATCAGGAGTCTTCTCCTGAGAGAGACGTTTATGAACTAATGAAAGCTTTACTTAACAAGCACGGGGAGAAAACCCTCTCGGGTCAGGACCTTAAATTAATCCTTAAATGGGTTCAAGTTAAAATCCCCACGGTGACTGCTTCTTCAATTTTTACGCGTGAACTTTGGGACAATGTGGGGGTAAAGTTATGGGATGCAGCTACCTCAGGAAATGAGGAAGCGCAGCGTATGCTCCCTAGGTGGAGAAAAATTTTTGAGACTATAAAAACACGAGCAAAGCCTACGAGGCTCGGAAGAGGGGGTAAAACCTTCTGTGCCACCATTAGCTTGCGCTGCTGGATACCCCCCCGAAGATGATCCTTTCGACCCTGGTCCAATTGACCCTGAAAAAGAACCTGATCTCTTTCCCCCTGATCCTCATGAAGTTTGGGGAGAGATAAAACGCCAAGCATTAAAGGAGGGGGAGCTGGAAATAGCGAGAACCATAGTAGCCCCCGTAATATATCAAGGAAGGGGGGGGGGCGGCTCAATGGGAAGCACTGTCTTTCTCGGTTATTAAGGAATTGCGCCGTACGGTTACCGAACATGGGTTGTCTTCCCCTTATTTTGCAAGCCTTTTATCTTCTGTATTTGATACGTATGTTATGACCCCACACGATTTAAAATCCCTTACGCAGTTGTTGTTAACCCCATCACAATATACAATGTGGGAGTCTCAATGGAGAACGGGATTGCAGACAATTTTGCTGAAATATGCGGGACATGCCAATGCTGCTCTAGCTGCATTAACTATAGAACATCTCACTGGAACTGGGCAACATTCTGATCCGGCTGGTCAAGCTAGAGATATCCCCCGAGAGGCTTTAGAAGCAATTCGGGAGGAGGCAAAAAAGGCCCTGCTGAGAGTTCCTGACTCTAACAGACCCCAAAAGGTGTTTACAAGCATTTCTCAAGAACCCCGCGAACCATATATGCAGTTTATAGACAGATTAAAACAAGCTCTGGAACGCCAAATAGACAATGCTGATGCCCGAGAGATCCTGCTTCTTAAATTAGCCGTAGAGAATGCTAACGCTGATTGTAAGAAGCTTTTGAAATCACTTCCGAATCAAAATCCCACATTAATTGAAATGATAGAAGCCTGTAACAGAATCGGCACCATGGACCATAAATATGAGGCAATGGCTGCTGCTTTTGTGGCCATGCGCGGACCCATGGGTGCCAATCCACAACAAAATTGTTTCAGCTGTGGAAAGCCAGGGCACCTTAAAAGAGATTGTCTTAGTGCTAGATCTGGGAAGCGACCCCAAGCACCTAACGTTTGCCCTAGATGTCAGAAAGGTCGTCATTATGCAAACCAATGTAAATCTAGGTTTGATATGAACGGACGTCCTATACCGGGAAACCGAGGGTCGAGCGCGGGACCGCGGCGCGCGCAGACACAAGTTCCGCGACCGGCGCCACGGCCAGCCTCATCGCCCCTGCAAACGCAGGGGGGAGGACGGGAAGCAGGAGTGTTTCCAGCCTCTGCCCAGCAACAGCAGGGAGCGCAGGCCTGGACCTGGCAACCGCCCACACAGTAACGCTGCTCGATTCCTCTGTTCACTTACTGCCTACCAGAGTCGCAGGCCCTTTACCTCCTCGAACACAAGCATTATTAT
The DNA here is from genome assembly GCA_901699155.2 of Streptopelia turtur. NCBI lineage: Eukaryota > Metazoa > Chordata > Aves > Columbiformes > Columbidae > Streptopelia > Streptopelia turtur. The sequence continues at coordinate 104,772 of CABFKC020000005.1, forward strand.
TAGGAAGGTCGTCCACCGCTCTGTCAGGTCTTTTTGTATTGCCTGGAGTAATCGATCCTGACAGTAATTCAGAAATCAAAATTATGGCCTGGACCCCGTTTCCTCCTTGTACAGTGCCAGAGGGAAGTCGTATCGCGCAATTAATACTGATCCCTAAGGAGGATTTTGTCCCAATTCCTGACCAATCACTCCCGCAAAGACAGGGAAATTTTGGATCTACGGGGGAACCACAAATTTTATGGGTCCAAACCATTTCACAAAAACGCCCCATATGCCAATGCACCCTCATTCGCGGAGGTCAGCAGGTCGTGTTAAGTGGAATTATTGATACAGGTGCAGATGTTACAGTTATTTCTCAAGCTAAGTGGCCTTCTAGGTGGCCTTTAGCTGATGTCTCCCAGACATTAGCTGGAATCGGGGGGAGTGGAGCTAGCCGCCAAAGCGCAGAAATAATACAAGTTCAAAATTCAGAAGGACAAGTTGCCTCAGTCAAACCGTTTATCTTACCAGTACCTATGGTCTTGTGGGAGCGTGACGTGTTGTCCCAGTGGGGAATGTCTATACAGACACATTTTTAGGAGGGGCCATTGAGGGGCGTGAATCCCTAAAATTGACTTGGAAAACTGATTCCCCTATTTGGGTTGATCAATGGCCCCTGCTACTAGAAAAGCTTCACGCCCTCCAAGAAATAGTCGCTGAACAATTATCTATGGGACATATTGTACCCTCTACAAGTCCCTGGAATTCACCTGTTTTTGTCATTAAAAAACCAAATGGCAAGTGGCGCTTGCTCCATGACCTCCGAAAAATTAATGACGCTATAGAAGACATGGGAGCCCTACAACCCGGGCTGCCGTCACCTACCATGATCCCTCGAGATTGGCACTTAACTATCATAGATCTTAAAGATTGTTTTTTCAACATTCCATTGCATCCAGACGATGCTCCTAAATTTGCCTTTTCGGTCCCTAGCGTCAACATGCAAGCCCCTTTGCAAAGATACCATTGGGTTGTGCTACCACAAGGAATGAAAAATAGTCCCACAATATGCCAATGGTATGTGGCGAAAATACTTAGTCCTGTCAGAACTGTGATACCTGCTGCATTGCTATATCATTATATGGATGACATTCTAGTGGCAGCACAATGCCATGAAGTCATGGAGAAAGCTGTAGCCCTTGTCATGGCTGCTGTAAAATCAGCAGACCTCTGTATTGCGCCAGAAAAAATTCAAAAAGTACCACCTTGGAAATACTTAGGATGGCGTATAAGAGCTCAGACTATTACCCCGCAACCTTTACAAATACAGGCGAATGTAAAAAATTTACATGACGTGCAAAAACTGTTAGGAACAATCAATTGGGTCAGACCATTGTTAGGAATCACTAATGCAGATCTCAGTCCCTTATTCGAAATGCTTAAAGGAAGCTCAGACTTAAACACTCCACGAAGTCTCAGTCCTGAGGCCATAGCTTCCTTGCATAAAGCTGCAGCAGCGATTACCTCCAGACAAGCGCATCGATGGGAACCAGAATTGCCTTTTCAATTAATCATCCTTAACCCTGTTCGACAGCCTCATGCACTTATTTTCCAATGGGACTACCAGAAAACGGACCCCTTACTGATCATTGAATGGATCTTTTTGCCTAACCAAGCCACAAAGACTATCTCAACACAGCATGAGATGTTTGCATCTTTGATCATCAGAGCTCGACAGCGATTACTTACCCTAGCAGGCACAGACTTTAGCCTTATATGTATGCCAGTAACAAGTGTTTACCTGCAATGGTTACAACAACAATCAGATGCACTAGGCGTAGCTCTAACTGGCTATGCAGGCCAACTCACTTCTCATCCGCCTTCTCACAAACTGTTAAGCATTGATTTTCACCTTTATACCTATCCCAAAGCGGAGTGACCAACCTTTACAGGCTCTTACTGTTTTTACAGATGGCTCTGGGAGATCTCACAAGTCGGTTATCCTTTGGTGGAATGGCCAATGCCAACGGTGGGAATCTGATATTGAAACTGTACAGGGTTCTCCTCAAATAGTGGAGTTATCTGCAGTTGTTCGAGTTTTTCGTAAATGGTCTGTTCCTCTTAACATAATTACTGATTCTGCTTATGTTGCAGGAATTGTTAGCTGAGCCGAAGCTTCTGTATTACGAGATGTTTCTCACACGGCACTGTTTAACCTGTTGCAGGAACTTATCTTCTTATTGGACTCTCGTCTTCACCCTTATTTCATTATGCATGTTAGATCTCATACTTCCTTACCAGGTTTTATCGCGGAAGGAAACCGGCAGGCTGACATGCTGACGTTGCCAGTACAGGTATTACCAGACCGTGTCGCACAAGCTAAACTTAGTCATTCTTTTTTCCACCAAAATGCTGGAGGCCTAAAACGACAGTTTAACCTTACCTCACAACAAGCCAATAATATCATTGCGGTCTGTCCTGATTGTCAGAGACACTCTTTTCCTTCCATAGCAGGAGGAGTCAATCCCAGAGGTTTACAGAGTCTTCAACTCTGGCAAACAGATGTTACTCATTTTGCTGAATTTGGTCGTTTAAAGTTTATTCATTGCTCTGTTGATACATTTTCGGGAATGTTATTTGCCTCCTGTCATACAGGAGAAAAAGCACGCGATGTGCAAAAACATCTAATGCGCGCTTTTGCCACTTTAGGGGTACCCTCTCAAATTAAAACAGACAATGGTCCCGCATATGTGTCTAAAAATTTAACAGCCTTTTTTGCTTTTTGGGGAATCTCTCACGTTACAGGCATCCCTCATTCTCCCACAGGTCAAGCTTTGATAGAACGTTCTCACCAAACCTTAAAACGCTTATTATTAAAACAAAAAGGGGGAATAGGGACTGATACACCAGAGGAGCGAATACAGAAAGCCTTGTATGTTTTTAACTTTTTGAATTGCTCCTTATTAGATAGCAATCCTCCAGTAGTTCGCCATTTCAGCACAAATAACCTTTTTGAACCCAGGGTGAAACCGCCGGTATTGATCCGGGACCCAGAAACAGGTAAGATAATGGGACCCTATCCCCTTGTCACATGGGGAAGAGGCTATGCTTGTGTTTCCACAGAAAGAGGCCCTCGTTGGATCCCGGCAAAAAACGTGAGACCCTACCGAGAAACGCTACAACAACTCCCTGATGGCGATCCCAGTCCTACAGGGAACATAGAAGATACGGAGAATATCGACGGGCACCTATGAACTCGGTCTCTGAGATTTACAACAACAGGACTTCGCAAAAACCCCCAGTGCTGAAATGTTGGTGAAACCAGATGTCCTGGAATTAGTCGGACGTCGCCCCTGGGAAGAATCAGATAATTGAAAACAAAAAGGGGGAGATGTGGGTTATCTAAATTCATATGATGTGAATTGATCTATAACATAATCTTATATATAATAAGTTAGCTAGTCTGTTGTAGGAGCAGGGCATGGTAACAGTGGAAAAGTACTGCAGTGGAAAATTACAGCGTGCTGAAGCAAGGACAAAGAACAAGGAATTTGCGGTGATAAACGGTGCCTTCTCCTTGCAACAAAGTATATCTCGTGATTATGAAACTAGCAACTGTTAGCAACTGTTAGCGATGGGAACATAGCTTGTGAAACTTTCTCAGCCGAACTAACTTTGTGCAAAGATTAGCTAATCAGTATGTAACACGTTAGCCTTAGACTATATAAATGTGTCGCCCCTGATCAATAAATCGGACATCTTGCTTGCATCAAGCTGTGTCTCCGTCTCTCAATCGCGGCACCAACCAGAAGTCTATGGGGAGTCAGTGGACCCAGGACAGCCAATCACATTTGAGGAGGCAGGGTGAGTCATGTGACTGATAGGTAACCAGCCAATCAAGCTTTGAGGTCTGCAGGAAAGGTGGTGAGAGTTGAAGGAGCTGAGGAGTGTTCAGGGCCGGGCTGTGCTGGCTGCACCAATCACATCTGGTGGGAGTGCAGTACATAGATGATTGACATGCAGACTGACCCATCACTTGATAGGAGGAGCCAATGGGAAATCCCAGACAGCCAATCAGAGGAAACAGGGCCTCAGGAAAGGCGGAAAATGTGGGGGGAGTAACCCCTCAGGCAGCCAATCAGAGAGAGCATCACTTCAGAGCAGGGTGGGCCCCAAACCAGGGCAGAGTCACAGCCCAGGCAGCCAATCAGCTGCAGGATCAGCTCAGGGGAGGAGACTGACAGCCCTCCCGACCAATGGTGTCGCAGCCCAGGCTGAGCTTTGCCGTGGCCACCCTGGAGGCTGCCCCACGGCTGAGCAGCCCCCGACCCAGGCCCGGGGCCCTTTTTCCTCCCACTGCGGCCCTGGGGCTGTTGTTGCTGCCTCTGGCTCAGGTGTGCGTGGGCTGCTCTGGCCTTGTTCTCCTGGGCGGGGGAGGGGGCAGGGGGCACTTGCTGGAGAGGAGCTGCTGGGGCTGGAGCTGGAGAGAGCAGGAGAAGGGGAAGCAGCTGGAGGGTGAAGTGCAGGGGATCCCCACAGCTGCTGCTCCAGCTGCACAGAGACAGCTGCCCCTCTGGGTGAGGGAGGTCCTGTGAGCAGCCTCAGCAGAGCAGATCACAAACGTGCCCCCGGGTCTGTGTGAGTGAGGAAAATTACTGTACGGCCGTGTAGCGTGTGTGTGTGTGTGTGTGTGTGTCTGGGAAGCCTCGTGCGGTGAGAGCTGTTGGACACCCATGTGTTCCTTAGGTGGAGGATGGGCAAGAGACTGGAGCTACAGCAGAGGAAGGGAGGAAAGGACAGACAGACACAGACAGGAGGGCCTGAGCTCCACAATTTGCCTGGCCGTGCAGAGAGCTGGAGCTCTGGTGAGTCCTGGGCCCTTGGGGTCATGTCACCTCTTCTGTGTCCCCATCCCTCCCTGCCCGCTCCCCTTTCCTCCTGCTTCCTCTCCCTCGTTCTGCCACTCTTCCTATTTCCCGGCTGATTCTTCTTCCATCTCTGTCCACATCCCTGTCCCTATTTCCCTCTTGCTGTTCATAGAGACATAGATGTCACAAATTCACACTCATAGTCACAGAGCCACAGCCACAGAGTCAAAGAATCACAGTCATAGAGTCACAGTCACAGATGTCACAGAGTTACAGTCACAGCCACAGGGTCAGAGTCCCAATCACAGAGTCAGAGTCATAGAGTCACACTTAGAGTCACAGAGACACAGAGTCACAGTCACAGTCACCGACTAAAAGTCATAGAGTCACAGTCACAGAGTCATGGAGTCACAGAGACAGTCACAGAGTCAGAGAGTCACAGAGTCACAATCACAGAGTCAGTGTCACAGAGTCACAAATCACCGACTCACAGTCACAGAGTTGCAGAGTCAGAGTAGCAAAGTCACAGTCACCGAGTCAAAGAGTCACCGAGTCAATAAGTCACCGAGTCACAGAGTCCCAGAGTCACAGTCACAGAATCACAGTCACAGAGTCAGAGGCACAGTCCCAGAGTCCCAAAGACCCAGAGTCCGAGTCACAGACCCACAGGGTCACAGAGTCACAGTCCCAGAGTCACAGAATCACCGAGTAACAGTCACAGAGTTCCAGAGTAACAGAATCACAGAGTTAGTGTCACAGAGTCACAGTCACAGGGTGACAGTCACAGAGTCACAATCACAGAGTCACAGTGACAGAATCATAGTCACAGAGTCACATTGTCACATAGTCACAGATGAACAGTCACAGAGTAACAGTCACAGATTCACACACACACAGTCACAGAGTCCCAGTCACATAGTGTTAGAGTCACAGTCACAATCACAGAGTAACAGAGTCAGAGTCACAGACTCAAAGTCACGGGGTCAAAGTCACAGAGTCATAGTTATGGTAACAGAATAACAGTCAGAGAGTCACAGAGACACAGAGTGACAGTCATAGTCACAGAGTCAGAGAGTCAGAGTCACAGACTCACAATCACAGATTCACCATCACAGAGTCGCAGAGTCACAGTCACATAGAGAATCAGAGAGCCAGAGAGTCATAGAGTTACAGTCACAGAGTCACAGCCTCAAAGTCACAGCGTTACAGCCTCAGTCACGGAATCATCGTCAGAGAGTCACAGAGTCACAGTCACAGGGTCAGAGTCACAGAGTCACAGTCACAGAGTCACACATGTCACAGAGTCACAGTCACAGGTTCACAGTCACAGAGTCACAGTCACAGGGTTAGAGTCAGAGAGTCATAGTTATGGTCACAGAGTCACAGTCAGAGAGTCACATATGTCACAGAGTCACAGTCACAGAGTCACAGATGTCACAGAGTCACTGAGTCACAGTCAAAGGTTCAGAAACACGGAGTCATAGTTGTGGTCACAGAGTCACAGTCACAGAGTCACATATGTCACAGAGTCACAGTCACAGGGTCAGAGTCACAGAGTCACAGAGTCACAGATGACAGAGTCTCAGATGTCACAGAGTCACAGAGTCAGAGTCAGAGAGTCGTAGTTGTGGTTACAGAGTCACCGTCACAGAGTCACATATGTCACAGAGTCACAGTCACAGTCCCAGAATCACAGTGTCACAATCACAGAGTCAGAGTCACAGAGTCCCAGTCACACCATCACAGTAAGAATTTCACATTGTCACATAGTCCCTGAGTCACAGGGTCACAAACACAGAGCAGAATCACAAAGTCCCAGAGTCCCAGTCACATAGTCCCAGAGCCCCAGAGCCCCAGATGTCACAGAGTCACAGAGTCACAATCATGGGGTCAGAGTCACAGTCATAGTTATGGTCAAAGAGTCACAAAGTCACATATGTCACAGAGTCACAGTCACAGGTTCAGAGTCACAGAGTCACAGTCACAGAGTCACAGAAGACCCAGAATCACAGATGTCACAGAGACACAGAGTCACAATCACAGGATTAGAATCACAGAGACATAGTTGTGGTCATAGAGTCACATACGTCACAGAGTCACAGTCACAGGGTCAGAGTCACAAAGTCACAGAGTCACAATCATGGGGTCAGAGTCACAGAGTCATAGTTATGGTCACAGAGTCACATATGTCACAGAGTCACAGTCACAGGGTCAGAGTCACAGAGTCACACATGTCACAGAGTCACACATGTCACAATAACGGGATTAGAGTCACAGAGCAATAGCTGTGGTCGCAGAGTCACAGAGTCACATATGTCACAGAGTCACAGTCACAGGGTCAGAGTCACAGAGTCAGATTCACAGAGTCAGAGATGACACAGAGTCAGAGATGACACAGAGTCACAGTGTCACAATCACGGGGTCAGAGTCACAGAGTCATAGTTGTGGTCACAGAGACACGGTCACAGAGTGACGTATGTCACAGAATCACAGTTACAGGATCAGAGTCACTGACTCACAGTGTCACAATCACCTGGGTCAGACTCACAGAGTCATAGTTGTGGTCACAGACTCACAGTCACAGAGTCACACATGTCATAGAGTCACAATCACGGGGTTAGTGTCACAGAATCACAGTCACAGAGCGACAGTCACAGAGTCACAGATGACACAGAGTTACAGATGTCGTAGAGTCACAGAGTCACAGTCACAGAGTCACAATCACGGGGTCAGAGTCACAGAGTCATACTTATGGTCACAGAGTCACAGTCACAGAGTCACATATGTCACAGAGTCAAAGTCACAGGTTCAGAGTCACAGAGTCACAGTCACAGAGTCACACACGTAACAGAGTCACGGATGTCACAGAGTCACAGAGGACACAGAGTTACAGAGGACACAGAGACACAGAGTCACAATCACGGGGTCAGAATCACAGTGTCGTAGTTGTGGTCACAGAGTCACAGTCACAGAGTCAAATATGTCACAGAGTCACAGTCACAGGGTCACAGTCACAGGGTCACAGTCACAGGGTCATAGTTATGGTCAGAGAGTCACAGTAGAAAGTTCAGAGTCACAGAGTCACAGTCACAGAGTCACAGATGACACAGAGTGACAGATGACACAGAGTCACAGATGACACAGAGTCACAGAGTCACAATCACGGGATTAGAGTCACAGAGATGTAGTTGTGGTCACAGAGTGGTCACAGAGTCACAGTAACAGATTCACATATGTCATAGGGTCAGAGTCACAGAGCCACAGTCAAAGAGTCACATATCTCACAGATTCACAGAGTAACAGTCACAGAGTCACAGAAGTCACAGAGTCACAGATGACACAGAGTCAAAAATGACACAGAGTCACAATCTCAATCTTAGAGTCACAGAGCAATAGTTTTGGTCACAGAGTCACAGTCACAGAGTCACATATGTCACAGAGTCACAGTCACAGGGTCAGAGTCACAGAATCACAGTCACAGAGTCACAGAGTCACGGTCAGAGATTCACAATCACAGAGTCACAGTTACTGTGTTCATAATCAGTCAGAGAGTCACAGAGTCACACTGTCACAGTCCCAATGTCCCAGTCACATAGCCCCAGAGCCCTAGAGTCCCCGATGTCACACATTCACTGAGTCACAAAGCCATAGAGTCACAGTCAAAGAGTCACAGTCACCGCATCACAGATGACACAAAATCACACACGTCACAGAAACACAGACGTCACAGAGTCACAGATGACACAGAGTCACAGCTGTCACAGGGTCACAGAGTCACAATCACGGGCTCAGATTGACAGTGTCATAGTTGTGGTCACAGAGTCACAATCACAGAGTCACAGTCACAGAGTCACATATGTCACAGAGTCATGTAGTCACAGTCACAGAATCACAGATGCCACAGAGTCACAGAGTCACGGTCACAGGGTCAGAGTGACAGAGTCATAGTTATGGTAAAAGAGTCATATATGTCAAAGAGTCACAGTCACAGGGTCATAGTCCCGTAGTCACAGTCACAGAGTCACAGATGACACAGAGTCACAGAGTAACGGTCACAGGATCAGAGTCACAGAGTCATAGTTATGGTCAGAGAGTCACAGTCAGAAGTTCAGAGTCACACAGTCACGGAGTCACAGAGTCACAGAGTCACAGATTCACATATGTCACAGAGTCACAGTCACAGGGTCAGTGTCACAGAGTCACAGTCACAGAGTCACATATATCACAGATTCAAAGTGTAACAGCCACAGAGTCACAGAAGTCACAGAGTCACATATGTCACAGTCACAGGTTCAGAGTCACAGACTCACAGTCACAGAGTCACAGATGACACAGAGTCACAGATGTCACAAAGTCACAGTCACAATTTCAAGATTAAAGTCACAGAGTCATAGTTGTGGTCACAGAGTCACATATGTCACAGAGTCACATATGTCACAGAGTCACATATGTCACAATCACAGGGTCAGAATCACAGTGTCGTAGTTGTGGTCACAGAGTCACAGTCCCAGAGTCACAGATGACACAGAGTCATAGTTGTGGTCACAGAGTCACAATCACGGGATTAGAGTCATAGAGTCATAGTTGTGGTCACAGAGTCACAGTCACAGAGTCACATATGTCACAGGTTCAGAGTCACAGAGTCATAGTCACAGAGTCACACATGTCACAGATTCACAGTCACACGGTCAGAGTCACAGAGTCGCAGTCACAGAGTCAAAGATGACACATAGTCACAGGTGTCACACAGTCACAGAGTCACAATCACGGGGTCAGATTCACAGAGTCATAGTTGTGGTCATAGAGTCACAGTCACAGAGTCACATATGTCACAGACTCACAGTCACAGTTTCAGAGTAACTGAGTCACAGTCACAGAGCCACAGACGACACAGATTCACAGATGTCACATAGTTATAGAGTCACGGTCACAGGGTCAGAATCAGGGAGTCATAGTTATGGTCACAGAGTCACAGTCAGAGAGTCACAAATGTCACAGAGTCACAGTCACAGGTTCGGAGTCACAGACACAGAGTCACAGAGTCACAGTCACGGGGTCAGAGTCACAGAGTCACAGTTATGGTCACAGAGTCACAGACACAGAGTCACATTCACAGAGTCACATATGTCACAGAGTCAAAGTCACAGATTCAGAGTTACAGAGTCACAGTTACAGAGTCACAGATGACACAGATGACACAGAGACACGGTTACAGGGTCAGAGTCACAGAGTCATAGTTATGGTCAAAGAGTCACAGTCACACAGTCAAAGTCACAGAGTCACAGATGACACAGACTTACAGATGTCACAGAATCACAGAGTCACGGACATGGGCTCAGATTCACAGTGTCATAGTTGTGGTCACAGAGTCACAATCACAGAGTCACAGTCACAGAGTCACATATGTAACAGATTCACAGAGTCACAGTCACAGAGTCACAGATGTCACAGAGTCACATATGTCATAGAGTCACAGACACAGGTTCAGAGTCACATAGTCACAGTCACAGAGTCACAGATGACACATCGTCACAGATGTCGCAGAGTCACAGATGTCGCAGAGTCACAGTCACGGGATTAGAGTCACAGAGTCATAGTTGTGGTCTCACAGTCACAGCCACGGAGTCACATATGTCACAGAGTCACATATGTCACAGAGTCACATATGTCACAGAGTCACAGTCACAGAGTCACATATGTCTCAGAATCACAGTCACAGGATGAGAGTCACAGAGTCATAGTCACAGAGTCACAGACGACACAGAGTCACGGATGTCACAGAGTCACAGAGTCACAGTCACAGGTTCAGAGTCACAGAGTCACAGATGTCACAGAGTCACAGAGTCACAATAATGGTGTCAGAGTCACAAAGTCACAGAGTCACGGTCAGAGAGTCAAAGTCACAGTGTCACAGTCACAGTAAAGTGTAACAATTACAGAGTCACAATCACAGAGTCACAGTCACAGTGTACATAATCAGAGAGTCACAGAGTCACAGTGTCACAGAGTCATAGTGTCACAGAGTCACAGACCTAGAATCACAGTGTCACAATCACAGAGTCACAGAGTCACAATCAAAGAGTCAAAGTCACAGTTCCAGAGTCCCAGTCACATAGTCCCAGAGCCCCAGAGTCCCAGATGTCACAGTGTCACTGAGTCTCAAAATCACAGAATCACAGTCACAGAGACACAGGAACACACTGAGTCACAGTTATGGTCACAGAGTCACATTACAGAGTCACATATGTCACAGGTTCAGAGTCACAGAGTCATAGTCACAGAGTCACATATGACACAGATTCACACTCACAGGGTCAGAGTCACAGAGTCACAGATGACACAAAGTCACAGATGTCACACAGTCACAGAGTCACAATCATAGTTTCAGAGTAACAGAGTCACAGTCACAGAGTCACAGATGACACAGTGTCAGAGATGTCACAGATGACACAGAGTCACAGAGTCACGGTTACAGAGTCAGAGTCACATAGTCATAGTTATGGTCACAGAGTCACAGTCTCAGAGTCACATATGTCACAGAGTCACATTCACAGGTTCAGAGTCAAAGAGTCACAGATGACACAGAGTCACAGATGTCACAGAGTCACCGAGTCACAATCACGGAGTCAGAGTCACAGAGTCATAGTTGTGGTCACAGAGTCACAGTCACAGAGTCACATATGTCATGGTCAGAGAGTCAAAGTCACAGGGTCACAGTCACATTAAATAGTCACAATCACAGAGTCACAGTCACAGTGTACATAATCAGAGTGTCAGAGTGACAGACGTCACAGAGTCACATTCACAGGGTGTCCTGGTTTTGTTAAAAACAAGTTTCTCTTTTAGTTAATTTGCCTTTCATCTAAAGCCTTCCTCTTAACTACATTTTCCTGGAGAACCAGACACATGTTTTGGTAAACCTGGCAATGGAATGCAAACTTATTGATAAGCATGGATGGACATCTCGTGAGAAGCGACGAGAAACCAGTGACCAAGAAAATGACCAACTGTGTATAACATTCCATTCACGTGAATACGTCATATAAAAGTGGGAGATCACTAGGATCACGGCCCTTTTTTCCCTTTTCCTTTTCCCTTTTCCTCATGGCTGACATTAGCAGAGGACCTTGCTACTCATCCCTGCGAACTGAGGCCTAGTGAGAGACTGAATCCAGCTCCGGTTGGCTGCAGAGTCTAATCCAGGACTTCGGGTGCCGGCTCTGCAGTTGCTGAGACTTTCAAGATTGGTTTTGTATACTTTGTGTTATTTTCTCTATTCTTATTAGTAGCATTAGTAAAACATCTTTAATTTTTCCAACTCTCTTCTTTCTGTCCTTCTTTTCCTCCCAAACACCTGTCCTTAGTAGGAAGGGAGGAGAAGGAGGGGCAAAAAGGGGAAGTGGGGGGGAGAGGAGGTTAACAATACAATATTTCTCCATTTCTGCTCTGGTTTTCACTGTATTGCACCAAAACACCCACCTGATGACATCATTTCAACAGCAAAAGCAGCAATTTGCAGAATTCAGCTTCTTTGGGGAACTGAGAAATTGCTGAGCTGACACCAAGTCCTGCAGTGTCCCTGTCACCTGCAGAGTCACCGCATCCTCGCCACGGTAGCGGGCATTGTGACAAAGGTTCTATGTCAGCTGGGTGTGGCAGCCGAGCGCCCCCTAGGGGAGGGGGAGCCTGTCAGTCCTGGGCCTGTCACTGCCTGCTATCACAGTATCACAGTATGTTTGGGATTGGAAGGGACCTCAAAAGATCATCTAGTCCAATCCCCCTGCTGGAGCAGGAACGCCCAGGTGAGGTCGCACAGGAACATGTCCAGGTGGGTTTCGAATGTCTCCAGTGAAGGAGACTCCACAAACCCCCTCGGAAGCCTCTTCCAGTGCTCTATCACCCTCACTGAGAAGAAGTTTCTTCTCAAATTTAAGTGGAACCTCTTGTGTTCCAGCTTGATCCCATTACCCCTTGTCCTATCATTGTTTCCCACTGAGAAAAGCGGGCTGACAAGCAACCAGTGCTCTCTGCACCCTGCTGCACAAGCTACCACACCCGCTGCTGCAGCACAGTCTGGGTGGGACTCACCCGCTACACAAGCTGGTTGCTCCTCCCTGCACCTGCTGACCAGTCGCTGCCCTCCCAAAGGCTTTTTCAAGGCAAGGGGAGGGGGTGTGGTCGCCGTCACCGTGGGAACGCCCCCCGCCACGTCAGCCGCTCTCTCGCAATGGCTGCAGGGGCTTTGGCGATCAGGACCCGCCGGGAATCACGCTGTCCCTGTACGTTTCCCTCTGAGCTTCCTAATATCGGCTGAACCTCGTGGTCGGCTGAACCCCGCCAGCCTCGGCTCTCGCTGGGCTGGCTCCGATCAGCTAACTGATATCCCAGATACAGTATCCTAGGTACAGTATCCCATATACAGAACCCCAGATACAGCATACTAGATACACCATCCTAGATACAGCATCCCAAGATCAGCATGCTAGATAAAGCATCCCAGATACAATATATGAGATATAGGATACCAGATACAGCATCCTAGATAAAGCATGCTAGTTAGAGCATCCCAGATTTAGCATCCTAGATACAGCATCTCAGATACAGCATCCCAGATACAGTATATTAGATACAGCATTCTAGATACAGTATCCCAGATACAGCACCCTAGATACAGCATACTAGAACCCAAATTCAGCATCCTAGATACAGCATTCCAGATACAGCATTCTAGATACAGTATCGCAAATACTGTATCCGAGATATATTATCCCAGATACATCATCCTAGATATAGCATCCCAGATACAGCATCCCAGATACAGAATCCTAGACAGCACCCCAGATACAGTATCGCAGATACAGTATCCCAGATACAGTATCCCAGATATAGCATCCTAAATACAGCATCCTAGATAGAGCATCCTAGATAGAGCATCCTAGATAGAGCATCCTAGATAGAGCATCCTAGATAGAGCATCCCAGATACTATATACTAGACACAGCATCCTAGATACAGCGTCCCTGATACAGTATCCCAGATACAGCATCCTAGATACAGAATCCTAGATACAGCATCCCAGATACAGCATCCTAGATACTGCATCCTACCTACAGCATCCCAGATACAGCATCCCAGATACAGCATCCTAGATACAGCATCCTAGATACAGCATCACAGATTTAGCATCCTAGATACAGCATCCCAGATACAGCATCTCAGATAGAGCATCCTAGATACAGGATCCTAGGTACAGTATCCCAGATACAGAATCCCAAATACACCATCCTAGATACAGCCTCCCAAATTCAGCATCCTACATACAGCATCTCAGATAGAGCATCCTAGATAGAGTATCCCACATACAGTATTGGAGATATAGTACCCCAGATACAGCATCCCAGATTCAGCATCCTAGATACAGCATGCCAAATACAGCATCCCAGATACAGCATCCTAGATACAGTATCTCAGATACAGCATCCTAAATACAGCATCTTAGATACAGTATCCCAGATACAGCTTCCTAGATACAGCATCCCCTATACAGAATCCCAGATACAGCATCCCAGATACAGCATTCTAGATATATCATCAGAGATACAGCATCCCAGATTCAGTGTCCTAGATACAGCATCCCAGATAGAGCTTCCTAGATACAGCATCGTAGATGCAGCATCCCAGATACAGCATGCTAGATATGATATCCCAAATAGAGCATCCCAGATACAGCATCCCACATATAGCATCCTAGATACAGCATCCCAGATACAGTATCCTAGATGCAGTATCCCAGATACAGTATACTAGATACAGTTTCCTAGATACAGTATACCAGATATAACATCCTAGATACAGCATCCCAGATACAGCATCCCAGATACAGCATCCCAGATACAGCATCCTAGATACAGCGTCCTAGATACAGCGTCCCTGATGCAGTATCCCAGATACAGCATCCTAGATACAGCATCCTAGATACAGCAACCCAGATACTGTATCCAAGATACAGTATCCTAGGTACAGCATCCCAGATAAAAAATCAAGATACACCATCTTAGATACACCGTCCTAGACACAGCATCCCAAATTCAGCATCCTAAATACAGCATCCCAGATACAGCATCCTAGATACAGTATACCAGATACAGTATCCGAGATATAGTATCCCAGATACAGTATCCCAGATACAGCATCCTAGATATACCATCCTAGATACAGCATGCCAGATACAGTATGCCAGATACCGCATCCTAGATACAGCATGCTAGATAGAGCATCCCGGATTTAGCATCCTAGATACAGCATCCCAGATACAGCATCCCAGATACAGCATCCTAGATACAGCACCCCAGATACAGCATCCCAGATACAGCATCCTAGATACAGCATCCCAGATACAGCATCCCAGATACAGCATCCCAGATACAGCATCCCAGATACAGTATCTCAGATACAGCATCCTAAATACAGCATCTTAGATACAGTATCCCAGATACAGCTTCCTAGATACAGCATCCCCTATACAGAATCCCAGATACAGCATCCCAGATACAGCATTCTAGATATATCATCAGAGATACAGCATCCCAGATTCAGTGTCCTAGATACAGCATCCCAGATAGAGCTTCCTAGATACAGCATCGTAGATGCAGCATCCCAGATACAGCATGCTAGATATGATATCCCAAATAGAGCATCCCAGATACAGCATCCCACATATAGCATCCTAGATACAGCATCCCAGATACAATATGCTAGATATGATATCCCAAATAGAGCATCCCAGATACAGCATCCCACATATAGCATCCTAGATACAGCATCCCAGATACAGTATCCTAGATGCAGTATCCCAGATACAGTATACTAGATACAGTTTCCTAGATACAGTATACCAGATATAACATCCTAGATACAGCATCCCAGATACAGCATCCCAGATACAGCATCCTAGATACAGCGTCCTAGATACAGCGTCCCTGATGCAGTATCCCAGATACAGCATCCTAGATACAGCAACCTAGATACAGCAACCCAGATACTGTATCCAAGATACAGTATCCTAGGTACAGCATCCCAGATAAAAAATCAAGATACACCATCTTAGATACACCGTCCTAGACACAGCATCCCAAATTCAGCATCCTAAATACAGCATCCCAGATACAGCATCATAGATACAGTATACCAGATACAGTATCCGAGATATAGTATCCCAGATACAGTATCCCAGATACAGCATCCTAGATATACCATCCTAGATACAGCATGCCAGATACAGTATGCCAGATACCACATCCTAGATACAGCATGCTAGATAGAGCATCCCGGATTTAGCATCCTAGATACAGCATCCCAGATACAGCATCCCAGATACAGCATCCTAGATACAGCACCCCAGATACAGCATCCCAGATACAGCATCCCAGATACAGCATCCCAGATACAGCATCCTACGTGCATCATCCCAGATACAGCATTCTAGATACAGTATCCTGAACATAGCATCCCAGATACAGTAACCCATACACAACATCCGAGATAGAGCATCCCAGATACAGCATCCTAGATACAGTACCCTAGATACAGCATCCTAGATACAGTATCCCAGATACAGCATCCCAGATACAGCATCCCAGATACAGCATCCCAGATACAGTACCCCAGATACAATATCCTATATACAGCATCCGAGATCCAGTATCCCAGATACAGCATCCTTGATACAGTATCCCAGATACAGCATCTTAGATACAGCATCCTAGATACATTATCCTGTAGACAGCATTCTATATACAGCATCCTAGATACAGCATCCCAGATAAAGCATCCCTGATACAGCATCCCAGATATAGCAACGTAGATACAGCATCTGCGATACAGTATCCCCGATTCAATATCTTAGATATAGTATCACAGACAAAATATCCCAGATACAGGATCCTTGATACAGTATCCTAGACAGTATCCTAAATACAGCATCCCAGATACAGCATCATAGATACAGTATACCAGATACAGTATCCGAGATATAGTATCCCAGATACAGTATCCCAGATACAGCATCCTAGATATACCATCCTAGATACAGCATGCCAGATACAGTATGCCAGATACCGCATCCTAGATACAGCATGCTAGATAGAGCATCCCGGATTTAGCATCCTAGATACAGCATCCCAGATACAGCATCCCAGATACAGCATCCTAGATACAGTATCCCAGATACAGCATCCCAGATACAGCATCCTAGATACAGCATCCCAGATACAGCATCCTACGTGCATCATCCCAGATACAGCATTCTAGATACAGTATCCTGAACATAGCATCCCAGATACAGTAACCCATACACAACATCCGAGATAGAGCATCCCAGATACAGCATCCTAGATACAGTACCCTAGATACAGCATCCTAGATACAGTATCCCAGATACAGCATCCCAGATACAGCATCCCAGATACAGCATCCCAGATACAGCATCCCAGATACAATATCCTATATACAGCATCCGAGATCCAGTATCCCAGATACAGCATCCTTGATACAGTATCCCAGATACAGCATCTTAGATACAGCATCCTAGATACATTATCCTGTAGACAGCATTCTATATACAGCATCCTAGATACAGCATCCCAGATAAAGCATCCCTGATACAGCATCCCAGATATAGCAACGTAGATACAGCATCTGCGATACAGTATCCCCGATTCAATATCTTAGATATAGTATCACAGACAAAATATCCCAGATACAGGATCCTTGATACAGTATCCTAGACACAGCATCCTAGATACAGCATCCTAAAAACAGCATCCCAGATACACCATCCCAGATACAGCATCCCACATACAGCATCCCACATACAGCATCCCACATACAGCATCATAGATACAGCCTCCTATATCCAGAATCCACGAAACAGTATACCAGATACAGTATTTTATATACAGCATCCCAGATACAGCATCCAAGATACATCATCCCACATACAGCATCCGAGATACAGCATCCCAGATACAGCATCCTAGATTTAGTATCCCAGATACAGCATCATAGATACAGATTCCTAAATACAGCATCCTAGATACAGCATCCCAGTTACAGCATCCCACATACAGCATCATAGATACAGTCTCCTAGATCCAGAATCCACGATACAATATCCCAGATACAGTATCCTAGATACAGCATCCCAGATACAGTATCCCCGATACAGAATCCCAGATACTGCATCCCAGATACACCGTCCTAGATACAGCATCCCAAATTCAGCATACCAGATACAGTATCTTAGATACAGTATGTCACATAAAGTATCCCGATACATCATCCTCGATTAAGCATCCTGCATACAGCATCCTAGATACAGTATCCCAGATACAGTATCCCAGATACAGTATCCCAGATACAGTATCCCAGATACAGCATCCTAGACAGAGTATCTCAGATGCAGAATCCCAGATACAGCATCCTAGATAGCGCATCCCAGATACAGCATCCTAGATACAGTATCCCAGATATAGTATCCCAGATACAGCATCCTAGATACACTATCTCAGATGCAGCATCCCAGATACAGAATCCTAGATACAGTATCCCAGATACAGTATCCTAGATACAGCATGCCAGATACAGCATGCTAAATACAGCATCCTAGATACAGCATCTGGGATACAGCATCCCAGAAACAGCATCCTAGATACACCATCCCAGACATAGCAACGTAGATACAGCATCTTAGTTACAGCATCTGAGATACAGTATCCCCGATTCAGTATCTTAGATATAGTATACCAGACACAGTATCCCACATACAGCATCCTTGATACAGTATCCTAGGTACAGCATCCTAGATACAGCATCCTAAAAACAGCATCCCAGATACAGCATCCTAGATACAGCATCCTAGATACAGCACCCCACATACACCATCCTAGATACAGTCCTAGATCCAGAATCCACAATACAGTATCCCAGATACAGAATCCCAGATACAGCATCGTAGATACAGCATCCCCGATACAGCATCCTCGTTACAGGATGGCAGATTCAGCATCCCAGATCCAGTATCCCAGATACAGCATCCTTGATACAGTATCCCAGATACAGCATCTTAGATACAGCATCCTAGATACATTATCCTAGATACAGTATCCTGTAGACAGCATTCTATATACAGCATCCTAGATACAGCATCCCAGACAAAGCATCCCTGATACAGCATCCTAGATACACCATCCCAGATATAGCAACGTAGATACAGCATCTGCGATACAGTATCCCCGATTCAATATCTTAGATATAGTATCACAGACAAAATATCCCAGATACAGGATCCTTGATACAGTATCCTAGACACAGCATCCTAGATACAGCATCCTAAAAACAGCATCCCAGATACACCATCTTAGATACAGCATACTAGATACAGCATCCCACATACAGCATCATAGATACTGCCTCCTATATCCAGAATCCATGAAACAGTATACCAGATACAGTATTCTAGATACAGCATCCCAGATACAGCATCCAAGATACAGCACCCAAGATACATCATCCCACATACAGCATCCGAGATACAGCATCCCAGATACAGCATCCTAGATTTAGTATCCCAGATACAGCATCATAGATACAGCATCCTAGATCCAGAATCCACAATACAGTATCCCAGATACAGAATCCCAGATACAGCATCGTAGATACAGCATCCCAGATACAGCATCCTCGCTACAGGATGGCAGATTCATCCTAGATACAGTATCCCAGATACAGCATCCCAGATACAGTATCCTAGATACAGTATCTCAGATAAAGTATCCCAGATACATCATCCTCGATACAGCATCGTGGATACAGCATCCTAGTTACAGGATCCAAGATTCAGCATCCTAGATACAGCATCCCAGATACAGCATCCCAGATACAGCATCCCAGATACAGCATCCCAGAGACAGTATCCCAGAGACAGCATCCCAGAGACAGCATCCTAGATACAGCATCCTAGATACAGCTTCTCGGATTCAGCATCCTAGATACAGTATCCCAGATACAGTATCCCAGATACAGCATGCCAGATACAGCAACCTATATACACCATCGAAGATAGAGCAACCTAGATACAGCAGCCTAAATACAGCATCCTAGATACATCATTCTAGATACAGTATCCCAGATATATACTATCCCAGATACAGCATCCTAGATACAGCATCCTAGATACAGCATCCTAGATACAGCATCCCAGATAAAGATTCTCAGATTCAGCGTCCTAGATACAGCGTCCCAGACACAGCATCCCAGATACAATATACCAGATACAGCATCCCAGGTACAGCATCCCAGGTACAGCATCCCAGTTACAGCATCCCAGTTACAGCATCCCAGGTACAGCATCCCAGGTACAGTATCCTAGATACACCATCCCAGATACAGCATCCCAAATTCACCATCCTACATATAGCATCCCAAATTCAGCATTATAGATTCAGCATCCCAGATAAAGCATCCAAGATACAGTATAAAAGATACAGTATGTGATGTACAGTATCCCAGAAACAGCATCCCAGATACAGCATCCCCGAAACAGCATCCCAGAAACAGCATCCCAGATAGAGCATCCCAGATAGAGCATCCCAGATAGAGCATCCCAGATAGAGCATCCCAGATACAGCTTCCCAGATTCAGCATCCTAGCTACAACATCCCATATACAGCATCCTAGATACAGTATCCTGTATACAGTAACCGAGACACAGCATCCTAGATACAGTATCCCAGATACAGCATGCTAGATACAGCATCGTAGATACAGCATCCCAGATACAGCATCCTCGTTACAGGATGGCAGATTCAGCATCCTAGATACAGTATCCCAGACACAGCATCCTAGATTCAGCATCCCAGATACAGCATCCTAGATAGAGTATCTCAGATAAAGTATCCCAGATACAGCATCCTCGATACAGCATCCTCGATACAGCATCCCAGATACAGCATCCCAGATACAGCATCCCAGATACACCATTGCACATAGAGCAACCGAGATACATCATCTTACATACAGAATCCCAGATAAAGCATTCCAGATAAAGCATTCCAGATACAGTATCCCAGAGACAGTATCCCAGAGACAGCATCCTAGAGACAGCATCCTAGAGACAGCATCTTAGAGACAGCTTCCCGGATTCAGCATCCTAGATACAGTATCCCAGATACAGTATCCAAGATATACTATCCAAGAAACAGTATCCCAGATACAGCATCCTAGATACAGCATCCCAGATTCAGCATCCCAGATTCAGCATCCCAGATTCAGCATCCCAGATTCAGCATCCCAGATTCAGCATTCTCGATACAGTATCCCAGAGACACTATCCCAGATACATTATCCTAGATACATTATCCTAGATACAGTATCCCAGATACAGTATCCCAGATACAGTATCCCAGATATAGCATGCCAGATACAGCAAACTATATACACCATCCAAGATAGAGCAACCTAGGTACAGCAGCCTAAACACAGCATCCCAGATACATCATTCTAGATACAATATCCCAGATATAGTATCCCAGATACAGCATCCTGGATACAGCATCCTAGATATAGTATCGTAGATACAGTATCCTAGATACAGCATCCTATATACAGCATGCGATACACAGTATCCCAGATAAAGCTTCCCAGATTCAGCATCCTAGATACAGCAGGCGAGACACATCATCCCAGATACAATATCCCAGATACAGAATCCCACATACACCATCCCAGATACAGAATCCTGATACAGCATCCTAGATACAGCATCCCAGAAACAGCATCCTAGATATAGTATCCCAGATACAGCATCCCAGATACAGCATCGTACATATAGCATCCTAGATACAGCAACCTAGATACAGCATCCCATATACAGCATCCTAGATCCAGCATCCGGGTACAGCATCCTAGATACAGTATCCTAGGTACAGCATCCTAGATACAGCATCCCAGATACAGTATCCCAGATACAGAATACTAGATACAGCATCCCAGATACAGCATCCTAGATACAGTATCCCTGAACATAGTATCCCAGATAAAGCATCCCAGATACAGTATCCCAGATGCAGTATCCTAGATACACCATCCTAGATACAGCATCCCAAATTCAGCATCCTATATACAGCATCCCAGATACAGTATAAAAGATACAGTATCTGATATACAGTATGCCAGATACAGCATCCTAGATACAGCATCCTTGATACAGTATCCCAGATTCAGCATCGTAGATACAGCATCCAAGATACAGCATCCTAAATACAGCATCCTAGATACAGCATCGCAGATAGAGCATCCTAGATAGAGCATCCCAGATACAGCATTCCAGATGCAGCATCCTAGATACAGCATCGCCGATACAGCAACTAGATACAGCATCCCATATACAGTATCCTAGATACAGCATCTAAAGATACAGCATCCCAGATACAGCATCCCAGATACAGCATCCCAGATACAGCATCCTAGATCCAGTATCCTAGATATACCATCCCAGATACAGCATCCCAGATACAGCATCCCAGATACAGCATCCCAGATACAGCATCCTAGACACAGCATCCCAGAAACAGCATCCCAGATACAGTACACTAAATGAAGCATCCTAGATACAGTATCCCAGATACGGCATCCTAGATGTAGCATACTAGATACAGCATCGTAGACAGAGCATCCCAGATAGAGTATCCCAGATACAGCATCCTAAATGCAGCGTCCCAGATACAGCATCCCAGATACGGTATCCTAGATATATCATCCCAGATACAGCATCCCAGATACAGCATCCCAGATACAGTATCGCAGATACAACATCCTACATACAGCATCCCAGATACAGCATTCTAGATACAGTATCCCAGATACAGTATCCTAGATATAGTATCCCAGATACTGCATCCTAGATAGAGTATGCCAGATACAGCATCCTAGATACAGCATCCTAGATACAGCATCCTAGATACAGCATCCCACATACAGCATCCTAGATACAGTCTCCTAGATCCAGAATCCACGATACAGTATCCCAGATGCATTATCCTAGATACAGCATCATAGATACAGTATCCCAGATACAGCATCCCAGATACAGCATCCCAGATATAGCAACCTAGATACAGCATCTTAGGGCTTGGGTTTCCAGGACTTTGACTTGCAGGATTTGGAGGTGCCAGGTTTGGGAGTGAATTCTTTGGGAGTGCAGGGTTTGGGTGTTTAGGACGTGGGGGTGCTGCGTTTGGGGTGCAGGGTTTTGGGGTGCAGGGTTTGGGTGTTCAGGACCTGGGGGTGCCGCGTTGGGTGTGGAGGGTTTTGGGGTGCAGGGTTTGGGGAGGCAAATTATGGGGGTCCTGGGTTTTAGGAGGACAGGATTTAAAGGTGCAGGATTTGAGGGTGCAGGGTTTGGGGATTCAGGACCTGGGGGTGCAGGTTTCAGGGTGTGAGGTTTAGGGGTGCATTATTAGAGCGTGGAAGATTAGGGGGTGCAGGGTTGGGTGGTGAGGATCTGGGGTGCACATTTTGGACGTTAAGGACGTGGGGGTGGGGGACTTGGGCGTTCAGGGATTGGGAATGCACGGTTTGGGGGGGTAGAGTGCAAGCTGGGAGGGGCAGGATTTGGGGTGCAGGGTTTGGGGGTGCATTGTTGGGGGACAGGATTTGGGGGTGCAGGGTTTAGGGATGCAGGATTTAGGGTGCAGGATTTGGGGCTGTATGGCTGGGGGGTGAAGGGTTTGGGGGAAAGAATATTGGGGTGCATGGTTTAGGGGTGCAGGGGCTTGGGGGGAACCATTTGGGGCTGATGGGTTTTGAAGGATTTGGGGGTTCAAGATTTGGTGGTTCAGGATTCTGGGGTGCCGGGTTTTGAGGTGAAGGATTTGGGGGTGCAGGGTTTGGAGATGGATGATTACGGGGTGCAGACTCTGGAATTCAGGATCTTGGGGTGCACGGGTCTGCAGTGAAGGGTTTGGTAGAGCAGGATCTGGGGGTGCAGGACTTTTGGGTGAGGTTTGGGATGCAGGGTTCATGTGTTCACATTTAGGGGTGCAGGATTTGAGGGTGCAGGGCTTTGGGTGCAGAGTTTGGGGGTGCAGGGTTTTTGGCAGGAGGATCTGAGGGTGCAGGATCTGGGGCTGCAGCGTTTTCAGTGCAGGTTTTGGGGGGACTTGATTTTGGGGTGCTCACTTTGGGGCTGTAGGATCCGGGGGGGCAGGATTTGGGGTTTCAGGGTTGAGGGTAACAGGAATTTGGGGTGCAGGGGCTTGGGGTGAAGAGTATGGTAGGGCAGAATTTGGGGGGGCAGGAATTGGAGGAAGGAAGGAAAGAAGGAAAGAAGGAAAGAAGGAAAGAAGGAAAGAAGGAAGGGTCTGGGGGTGCAGGATTTGGGGGTGCAGGGTTTAGGGGTGCAGGATCTGGGGGTGTGGGGGTTTGGGTGAAGAGTTTGGTAGGGCAGGATTTTGGGGTGCAGGGTTTGGGGGTGCAGGGTTTTTGGGGTGCAGGGTTTGTGTGTTCACGTTTAGGGGTGCAGGATTTGAGGGTGCAGGGCTTTGGGTGCAGAGTTTGGGGGTGCAGGGTTTTTGGCAGGAGGATCTGAGGGTGCAGGATCTGGGGCTGCAGCGTTTTCAGTGCAGGTTTTGGGGGGACTTGATTTTGGGGTGCTCACTTTGGGGCTGTAGGATCCGGGGGGGCAGGATTTGGGGTTTCAGGGTTGAGGGTAACAGGAATTTGGGGTGCAGGGGCTTGGGGTGAAGAGTATGGTAGGGCAGGATTTGGGGGGGCAGGATTTGGGGGGGGCAGGAAGGAAGGAAAGAAGGAAAGAAGGAAAGAAGGAAAGAAGGAAAGAAGGAAGAAGGAAGGGTCTGGGGCTGCAGGATTTGGGGGTGCAGGGTTTAGGGGTGCAGGATCTGGGGGTGCAGGGTGTTTGGGTGAAGGGCTTGGTAGGGCAGGATTTTGGGGTGAAGGATTTGGGGTGCAGGGTTTGAGGGTTAAAGGATTTGGGGGTGCCGGGTTCAGCTGTTCAGGACCTGGGTTTCAGGGTTTGCACGTTCAAGGTTTGCGGTGCATTGTTTTGGGGGAAAAGATTTGGGGGTGCAGAGTTTTTGAGAGAAGAATTGGGGGCTGCAGGATTTGGGGGTTCAGCGTTTAGGGTAGCAGGATGTTGGGGTGCAGGATATGGGGGTGCAGTGTTTTTGGGTGCAGGGATTGGAGTTTCAGGGCTTGGGGGTGTAGGCTGTTGGGGGCAGGATCTGGGGTGCAGGGTTTAGGGGTGTAGGGTTGGGGCGTGAAGGGTTTGGGGGACAGAATCTTGAGGTGAAGGGTTTGGGGTGCAGGATTTGCATTTCAGGGCTTGGGGGTGCAGGAATTTAGGGTGCAGGATTTGGGCATGAATGCTTTCTGGGTGCAGGGATTTGGGGGTGCAGGGTTTTTGGGTGAGGAATTTGGGGTTCAGGGTTAGGGGTGCAGGGTTTGGGGGTGCAGGGTGTTGGGGAAGGATTTGGTGTGCAGGGTTTGGGGTGCAGGGTTTGGGTTTCAGCATTTAGAGTGCAAGATTTGAGGGTGCAAGGTTTGGGTGTTCAAGATTTAGGGGAGTGGAATCTTGGGGTGCAGGGTTTGAGGGGTGCAGGGTTTTTGGGTGAGGGATTTGGGATTCAGGGTTAGGGGTGCAGTGTTTGGGGGTGCAGGGTGTTGGGGAAGGATTTGGGGGTGCAGGGGTTGGAGGTGGAGTGTTTCAGGGATCAGGGTTTCGGGGCAGATTTTTGGGTGCAGGGTTTGGGATTGCAGGATTTGGGGCAGCAAGACTGTGGGGTGCAGGGGTTTGGGGTGAAGGGTTGGGTAGGGCAGGATTTGGGGTGCAGGTTTGGGGAAGGGGAGGGAGGAAGGGAGGAAGGGAGGAAGGAAGGAGGGAGGAGGGACGGAGGGAGGAGGGAGGAAGGGAGGGATGTAGTGAGGGAGAGAGTGGAGAGGAAGGATGAAGGTTTACGTGAAGCAAGGGAGGAAGGGGACTGGGGTAGGGTAGTGTGCGTGAGGAAGAAGTCAGGAGGACCCTTGGCTTCCATTTTGTGTATGTTCTGGTTTCTGTGTGGGTTTGGGAGTCCAGTACATAGGGTGGGAGGATTTGGGGGGTGCAGGGTTCTGGGGTGCAGAGTGTGGGGCTGCAGGGTTTTGGGCAGCAGGATCTGGGGGTGCAGAGTTCGGGGGTGCATTATTTTTTGGGGGACGATTTGGGGGTGCAGGGTTTGGGGGTGCAGGATTTTGTGTTGCAGGGTTTTGGGGTGAAGCGTTAATAGGGATGCAGAATCTGGGGTGCAGGATTTGGGGGTGCAGGGTTTGGGGATGCAGGATTTAGGGTGCAGGATTTGGGGCTGTATGGCTGGGGGGTGAAGGGTTTGGGGGAAAGAATATTGGGGTGTGTGGTTTAGGGGTGCAGGGGCTTGTGGGGAACGATTTGGGGCTGACGGGTTTTGCAGTGCAGGGTTTATGGGGGCAGGATTTGGGGGGCAAGATTTGGCATTTGAGGGTTCTGGGGTGCAGGGTTTGGGGGGAAGGCTCTGGGGGTGCAGGGTTTGGGAAGACAGGATCTGGGGGTGCAGGATTAGGGTGAGGGTTTGGGGTGCAGGTTTCGTGTGTTTAGGAACTGGGGTGCAGGATTTGGTGGCGCAGGGTTTAAGGGGCAGAATTTGGGGTTGAGGGTTCTGGGGTGCAGGGTTTGGGGGGAAGGCTCTGGGGGTGCGGGGTTTGGGAAGAGTATTTTGGGGTGCAGGAGTTCTGGTGCCGTGTTTGGGGGGCAGGTTGGGGTGATCACTGCTGATCTGCACACACTTGCTCTCTCTGGTATTCACCTTCACTCTCGCTCCTCCATCTCCCCACTGTTCTCTCCAGCTTCTCTCTTTCCGTTTCCACCGCACTCTTGACACAGACCTGACCCACGGAGAATGTTCCAGAACACGCTGATCCAAACCCCGGGGTGACCTTCGGGCTCCATGACAACGTGAAAATTGAGGGTGCGACGGAATCCGAGAACCATTCTGGTTGTCAAACACCTCGGAGATGCTGAGTCCAAGCACAACCCCCGGCCCTGCCCCACGTCCCTCAGGAGCTCAGCGGAAACCCCTCAGGGATGGCGACTCCAGCCCTGCCCTGGGCAGCCGTTCAGTGCCCCACAGCCCTTGCTGGGAGGAACAGTTTCCAGGCTCCAGTCAGAACCTCACCTGGTACCCCTGGGGCCGTTTCCTCTCCTCCTGTCGCTCGTTCCCGGGCACAGTCACAGAACCCCGCTCTCTGGGCGCTCTGTGGGGCGGCTCCTGTCCGGCCGCTCCCCGCGCTCCGCTCTGTCTCTCGCCCGAAGGCTCAGGCGGGAACGGCCGCTGCGTCCCGGCCGGCCAATCGCAGCTCGCCGCCTCCGCCCCGCGCGCCGCCGGCCGTTGGCCCCGCCCCCTCCTCCCCTCATCCCCTCAGGGAGGAGCCTCACAGAGTTAGTGCTGAATCCTGAGCTCCTGGCGCCACTCGGGGGGGCTCCAGGGGACACCCCCAAAAGGTGATGGACCCTGCCCTGTGGGCAGAGGGAGAAGACCTGAGACAGCCCCTGCCCTGTCGCTGGCGGGCACACGTAGGGCACCGAAAAGATGACGAGGCTTGGAAGCGACTTCCAGTTCGGCGCCACGGGCATCCTAGGGAAGATATGCAGGCTAAACCTCAGAAGGGTACAGCCACCTAGGAGAACTTAGCTGAAAGAAAAGTCACTAAAAGAGAACCGGTCTAGTTTTTAACAAAACCAGGGCACCCCCAAATTGTGTATTTTGCCCTAAAAAATGGGCCCAAAAAATGCTTTTTCCCCCAAAATTGGGTTCCCCTGCAAAACTGAGTGTTTCTCCCCCCTAAAATGGACCTCAAGTATTGGTTTATTTCCCCAAAAAATGTGTTCCCTCCAAAAAATGGGTCTTGTTCCCTCCAGAATGGGTACTACCCCACAAAAAATGGGGCTAAAAATGGGTGTTTCATTCCAAAAATGTGTCCAAAAAACGGTGTTTACCCACAAAATGTGGGCCCAAAAGATGTTTTTTCCCCCCCAAAAAATGAGTGCACCATATAATGTGTGCACCCTCCGAAAATGGGTCCAAAAATGGGTGTTTCTCCCCAAATATGGCCCTAAAATTGGGGTTTTCCCCCAAAAAATGCACTTGTTTCTAATAAAAAAATGTGTTTCCCCCCAAAAAATGGGTCCTACCCCACAAAAATGGATCAAAAGATGAGTGTTTCCCCCAAAAAGGTTATAAATTGTTTTGCAAGATTTGCCAAGGTTGGGCAAAATTAGCAATTTTCTTGTCAAGATTTGTAGATTTTGTGGCAAAATTGCAAAGGTTTGGGGCAAGATTTGCAATTGGGGGGTGGGAAATTAGTATTTTGAGGCAAGATTTGCACATTTTTTTGTTAAATTACAGATGTATTTGCAAGATTTTGGAAGATTTGCAATTTCTTTTTGACAAAACTACTCGGTTTTAGGGCATTATTGTGCAAGATCATGAGGAGGTTCTCCTGCCCCTCTGCTCTGCCCTGGGGAGACCACACCTGGAATATTGTGTCCAGTTGTGGCCCCTCAGTTCCAGCAGGACAGGGAACTGCTGGAGAGAGTCCAGCGCAGCCACCAAGATGCTGAAGGGAGTGGAGCATCTCCCGTGTGAGGAGAGGCTGAGGGAGCTGGGGCTCTGGAGCTGGACAAGAGGACACTGAGGGGGGACTCATTCCTGGGGATCAATATGGAAAGGGGGGTGTCACGGAGGCACCCAAGGTTAGTTTAAGGGACAACAGGGTCCAAAACAACTGTTATTAAACCGGTGAGAAACAGGGTTTTAGCACTCCAAAAGTGACTTGAATACAGGTTCGGATATCAGTTGAGGAAAATTATGAAGGGGCAGCAACTAATACAACAGGCGGTCCACAGAGTGCATGCACGTGGCTTCACCAGAAACAATGCTGGAGCTGCCCCTGAGTCCGGGAAGAGCACACACTTGCCTGAACACGGTGTGGGGTTATTTTAAAGGGATACACGTACTCATAGTGAGTATGGAAAGTGTACACTCGCGATTCTGTGAGGGTAAATTTATAACACACTTGCAGTCCTGCGAGGAGAAATACACGTGCAAATGTGCACAGAATATTACACGTGCTTATGTGGAAGCACGGCAAGAAAATACACTCATGATTCTACGAGGGTTAATTTATACACGTGCTCGTATTGAGCACAGAAAGTTACGCGTGCATATGTGCACGGAAAGTGTAAATATACTCACAATCCTGCCAGAAGTTTTACTCACACCCGTGCTGGCAAGGCAAGCGCAGTCTCCATTCCGGGGAGGGGGCTCTCGGCGGCAGCATCTCGCTCGTGCTCCGAGGGACCCGCGACAATGGGCGGAGTCTCGACGAGAATCCGGTTTTTATACTGGCTGATCAGATCTGACTGTAGGCATTCTAGAAGCTTCCCTCCACCCCCACACTGGCTGTGGGTGCCCCTGAAGCCTCCAAACATCCCCCACACTGGCCGCAGGTGCCCAGCGACTCAGTGGTGCCTCGGCACTCCCTTCTCCTAATGGCCCTGGCCAGGGGCTCTGGGGCCAAACAAAAGAAGCTGTTAGCCTCAAGTAGAAGAGAGAGAGGGAAATGTGCCTACTCCTTCCATACTGAAGGAGGAAGGGGGAGAGAGGGGGGTTTGCATTCTGCCACATAGATACAGCATCCCAGATGCAGCATCCAAGATACAGCACCCTAGATACAGCATCCCAGTTAGAGTATCCCAAATAGAGCATCCCAGATACAGAATCCCAGATACAGCATCCTTGATACAGCATCCTAGATACAGCATCCCAGATAGAGCATCCTAGATACAGTATCCTAGATATATTATCCCAGATAAAGCATCCCAGATACAGCACCCTAGATACAGCATCCAAGATACAGCAACAAGATGCAGCATCCTAGATACAGAATCTAAGATACAGCATCCCAGATACAGCATCCTAGATACAGTAACCCAGATACATTATCCCAGATACAGCATCCCAGATATATTATCCCAGATACAGCATCCCAGACACAGCATTATAGATACAGCATCCAACATAGAGCATCCAAGATACAGCATCCAAGGTACAGCATCCTAGATACAGAATCCAAGATACAGCATTCCAGATATAGCATCCTCGATACATCATTCTAGATATAGCATCCAAGATACAGCATCCAGATGCAACATAGTAGATACAGCATCCCAGATACAGCATGCCAGATACAGCATCCCAGATACAACATCCTACATACAGTATACTAGATAGAGCATCCCAGACACAGCATCCTAGATAGAGCATCCAGGATACAGTATCATAGATACAGTATTCCAGATACAGCATCCCAGATACAGCATCCTAGATACAGCATCCCAGATACAGTATCCAAATACAGCATCCCGGATACAGCATCACTGATATATCATGCAAGATACAGCATCCCAGATACAGCATCCCAGATACAGCATCCTAGATACACCATCCCGGATACAGCATCACTGATATATTATGCTAGATACAGCATCCCAGATACAGCATCCTAGCTAGAGCATCCCGGATACAACATCCAGGATACAGCATCACTGATATATCATGCTAGATACAGCATCTCAGATACAGCATCCCAGAAAGAGCATCCCAGATACAGCATCCTAGATACAGCATCGCAGAAACAGCATTCTAGATACAGTATCCTAGATACAGTGTCCTAGATAGGGTATCCCAGATACAGCATCCAGATAGCATCCTAGATAAAGCATCCCAGATAGAGCATCCCAGATACAGCATCCAAGATACAGCATCCTAGATACAGCATCCCAGATAGAGCATCCCAGATACAGCATCCAAGATACAGCATCCTAGATACAGCATCCCAGATACAGCATCCCAGATACAGCATCCTAGATGCAGCATCCGAGATACAGCATCCGAGATACAGCATCACTGATATAGCATGCTATATAAAACATCCCAGATACGGCATCTCAGATACAGCATCTGAGATACAGCATCCTAGATACAGTATCCCAGAGACAGCATCCCAGACAGAGCATCCTAGATACAGCATCCTAGATACAGCATCCTAGATACAGCATGCTAGATACAGCATCCCAGGTACGGCATCACAGATACAGGATCCCAGATACAGCATACTAGATAGAGCATCGAAGATACAGCATCCCAGATACAGCATCCGAGATACAGTATACCACATACAGTATCCCAGATACAACATCCCAGATATAGCATCCCAGATACAGTATCCTAGATACAACATCCCAGGTAGAGTATCCCAGATACAGTATCCCAGATACAGCATCCCAGATGCAACATCCCAGATACAGCATCCTAGACACTGCATCCCCGATACAGCATCCCAGATACAACATCCCAGATACAGCATCCCAGATAAAACATCCTAGATACAGCATCCCAGATAGAGCATCCTAGATACAGTATACCAGATACAGCATCCCACATAGAGCATCCCAGATACAGCATCCCCGATACAACATCCCAGATAGAGCATCCTAGATACAGCATCCCAGATAGAGCATCCTAGATACAGCATCCTAGATACAACATCCCAGATACAGCATCCTAGATACAGCATGCTGGATACATTATCCTAGATACAGCATCCCAGATACAGCATCCCAGATACAGCATCCGAGATACAGTATCCCAGATACAGCATCCAAGATACAGCCTCTCAGATACAGCATCCTAGATACAGCATCCTAGATACCGTTTCCCAGATACAGCATCCCAGATACAGCATCCTAGATACAGCATCACAGATATAGTATCCCAGATACAGTATCCCAGATACATCATCCCAGATACAGCCTCCCAGTTATAGTATCCCAGATACAGCATCCCAGATATAGCATCCTAGAAACTGAATCCCAGATAGCAGCATCCCAGATACATTAATCCCAGATACAGCATCCCAGATACAGTATCCGAGATACAGCATTCCAGATACACCATATCCGATTCAGCATACTAGATACATCATAGTAGATACAGCATCGTAGATACAGCATCCGAGATACAGTGTCCTACATACAGTTTCCGAGATACAGCATCACAAATACAGCATCCTAGATACATCATCCCAGATTCAGCTTCTTAGATACAGCATCCCAGATACAGCATTCCAGATACTGATACAGGGACTTATCAATTAACTAATTAACATGTAAAAAAGTAGACTTGACCTTAAAGAACTAACCCTACCCCGCATCACTAAAGACACTTAGAGAGCCGACCCTTTAACCCTCATCACTATTGCCCAGCCTTGCTTAGCTCTGTGTAACTTATTGTACAAAAGCAGGACGTCACTGCCGCCCTGCAAGGACAATAATCCTTGGTGCATCCTCGGTTGAACCAGATTACAGAAACTCAGGCACAGGACAGGAGATACGCCAGTTTAACCAACTCAGCAGTCTGAGTCCCAACCGAATCATCACCAATGGTGACCGTGTACAGAGAAGAGGACCCGGGGTCACGATCACTGCGCAGCTGCAACCAGGAGGAGCCAGAGGTGGAAACTGTGGAAATGGTCTCCTGAACTCATTGCAATAAGAACCGCCTTCTCGGGGACAGGTTATGAATATGTACAGGCGTTCCTAGAACTGTCATGAATACGTAACACTTTACTGCATTTAACCAAGCTCACAGCTACTGTAATTTTACACACACGTTAGGTGAAATGATTCCCCGTGTGTCCGGCGTTGTAAATAAATGCATACCTTCCTTATAACTTCAAGGGT
This sequence comes from Streptopelia turtur, assembly GCA_901699155.2. Lineage (NCBI taxonomy): Eukaryota > Metazoa > Chordata > Aves > Columbiformes > Columbidae > Streptopelia > Streptopelia turtur. The sequence goes on from CABFKC020000005.1 coordinate 137,505, forward strand.
TGTAAGGTCATTCCGCGCCACGACCCAGCTGTCAGGATGAGTTTACCCAGGTCAGTTCCGTATTCTGATTCCAGTCTGAGATACAAATTCTGTAGAGGCACCATATAGACACAACCAACCCAAAACCACCTTGTGAAATCCCTCCAGCAGGTTTGCTGCTGCGTTTGGGTTCTTTGTGCAAGTTCCATATCTGCTTGGGAAGGTTTTAGAGGAAAAGAACTGGAGCAGGACATTTTCAAGCACGGGTGAATTATAGTAGGATTTTTTTTCCCTGTTGCTTCTAGAACTGTTGAAACTTAATTTTTAAAATGTTTCTGAAACGGTATATAGTTTTGCTCCAATAAATCACACACAAAACATTATGTATATCTATTTTTACAGAGACTTGGAAGCAAATAACAAAGGAGAACGATATGTAGACATGAGAAAGATGAAATGAGTGTGTTAGTTTACAAGAAAAATCAACTGGAAAACCTAAAGATGAAAAAACCGGCAAATTCAAAAAATAAGATGCAGGAAGTATAGTGTAACACTTCAGAACTGATAGAAATGGAAATTTTAAAAGTATGCTCTGCATGGTCACATATAAAGGTCTTCAATAAATTTTATTTGTTTTGAAAATTTGATAATTGAAATTATTTTTACAGACTGTATTTAATGCACAGTTACTAAAAGGAATAGATACTATCAGTTTTACTTTGGACTTTCAGAGGACTTTTAATGTCAACAGCAACACTCATGCATTCTAGAAAGTCATTGTTTCTGTGTGAAAGCCGGATCCTTAGATGGTTCAGCTGTTTGCTGCATGTTCGAGGGCTCAGTCTGAGTGTGATCTGGAGATTTTGCCACTTGAGCAGGGCAGCAGAACTATGTGATGAACTAAATGAACTGTGCAACAAACTTTCAGAATTAACTGAAATACGCTTTACACACACTTTTAAAGCATAAAATATTTTATTTTTACCCCAATCCACAAAAAGGGCTGCAACTCCAGGCCTGGCAACTCCAGGCCCGTCAGCCTGACCTCAGTGCCTGGCAGGGTTATGGAACAGATCGTCCTGAATGCAGTCAGCACCTTCAGGATGGACAAGGGATCAGCCCCAGCCAGCATGGGTTTAGGAGAGGCAGGTCCTGTCTGACCAACCTGATCTCCTTTTGCAATCAGGTGACCCACCTGGTGGATGAGCGGAAAGCTGTAGGTGTGGTCTATCTGGACTTCAGCAAAGCCTTTGACACTGTCTCCCATAATATACTCCTGCAAAAGCTGGGAGCTTGGACAAGTGGGTTAAGAACTGGCTGCAGGGCCGGGCCCAGAGGGTGCTGGTGAATGGGGCCGCATCCAGCTGGAGGCCAGTCACTAGTGGTGTCCCCAGGGGTCAGTGTTGGGTCCTGTCCTGTTTAACATCTTGATTGATGATTTAAATGAGGGAATTAAGACCATCATCAGCAAATTTGCCGATGACACCAAGTTGGGAGGGAGTGTGGACCTGCTGGAAGGCAGGAGGGCTCTGCAGAGGGATCTGGATAGACTGGAAAAATGGGCTGATTCCAATGGGATGAAGTTCAATAAGGCCAAGTGCCGGGTCCTGCACTTTGGCCACAACACCCCCCCTGCAGCGCTCCAGGCTGGGCGCAGAGTGGCTGGAGAGCAGTCAGACAAAGGGACCTGGGGGTACTAATGGACAGGAAGCTCAACGTGAGCCAACAGTGTGCCCAGGTGGCCCAAGAAGGCCAGCGGTGTCCTGTCCTGTATCCAAACCAGCGTGGTCAGCAGGACAAGGGCAGTGATCCTTCCCTCGTACTCTGCACTGGGGAGGCCTCACCTGGAGTATTGTGTTCAGTTCTGGGTCCCTCAGGTCAGGAAAGACATTGAAGTGCTGGAGCGGGTCCAGAGAAGAGCAACAAGACTGGTGAAGGGACTTGAGCATAAGACCTATGGGGAGAGGCTGAGGGAGCTGGGGTTGTTTAGTCTGGAGAAGAGGAGGCTTAGAGGTGACCTCATCACTCTCTATAACTACCTGAAGGGAAGTTATAGCCAGGTGGGGCTTGGTCTCTTCTCCCAGGCATCAGCAATAGGACAAGGGGGCACGGGCTTCAACTGCCAGGGGAAATTTTAGGCTGGATATTAGAAAGAAATTCTTTACAGAGAGAGTGGTCAGGCATTGAATGGCTGCCCAGGGAGGTGCTGGACTCACCGTCCCTGGAGGTTTTTAAACTGAGATTGGACATGGCACTTAGTGCCATGATCTAGTAAATGGACTGGAGTTGGACCAAGGGTTGGACTCGATGATCTCTGAGGTCTTTTCCAACCCAGTCGATTCTGTGATTCTGTGATTCCTTTTAGCCTTGAAGTCGTTTTTTTTCTCCCCAGTCGATTCCGTTCCTCTCAGCAAAGTGTGAACCAGCCCTGATCTCACAGGTGGTCAGTGCAGTCTGGAGCCGTTTTGGTGAATACCAGCAGAATTTTACTGCTTCAGATTTCTGCAAATTCAGCTCACTAAGTACCATGAAGCAAAGAGGATATTAAAAATCACACAACCTTTTCATGCTGGGTGATTCGTTCGATCTAGGAGGCATTTAATTAAGCCCAGTGATTGAGTGTTAAAACTTAAATTGGGCTCGTCCACGGACCCGTGAGCAGCACAACCATTGCTGTACGGGACAGCTTGTTCAGCAGAGAGCTCACAGCAGCTCCCCAGGCTGCCTGTATTGATGGAACAAAGTGGCTGTTTGTAGTCCAGTGGCAGACCCTGGGAAAGGTCTGCACGAGGGCTCCGTGCACCACATCTTGAAACCGCTCTGGACCTCCTAACCAGCCCCCTTCTAATCCACCCAGGATGCCATTGGCCTTCGTTGTCCAGTTCAGTGTGTTGTTTGCTTCCTCGGGGTTTCCCAGCGGGAGTTCTGGGCTCAGCTGCTGCTCTGGCCGTTCCCTCCTCTGGAGCCTGCACCAAACTGCTGCTGGTTTGGCTGGGGGGTCGATGTCTCTGCCAGCTCCCCAACTTGAAGCCACAGGACGAGTCCCAAGTTTGCCCGTCGGCAGCTCAGAACCTGCGCTCGTCCCGTCTCCTTCCCCGCGGGCTGTTGGAAACCATGTTCCTGACCTCCTGAACGTCCCCGTTCTCCATCCGTCTCCTCTGCTGAGGGGGCGTTTGTGCCCGGGCAGGCGGCAGCCGTGTCGCCCCAGCAGAGCCCACAGGGTGTCCCCGCCCCGCTCAGCCCTGGGGACCCCAGTGTGACGTCAGAGCCGCCACTGCAATGTCAGAGTTGGCCAGCGTGGCCTTCCCGCCCGGGGAAGGAGCCCCAGCTGCCATTTGGCTGTTGCCCTGGGCAGGCAGCTCCTGCTGCGGGTGCTGTGGGGCTGCTCAAGCTGTTGGTGCCTGGACAGGCCAAGTGCTGCGCTGAGCGGGGAGCCCGCCCTTGCCAGCCATGGCCAGGAGAAAGGCACCCCGGAGAAGATGCCGAGAGGCCTCCAAAGGCTCCTTGGAGGCGAAGGCTGACCAAGAGGGGTAATGGGATCAAGCTGGAACACAAGAGGTTCCACTTAAATTTGAGAAGAAACTTCTTCTCAGTAAGGGTGACAGAGCACTGGAACAGGCTGCCCAGGGAGGTTGTGGAGTCTCCTTCTCTGGAGACATTCAAAACCCGCCTGGACATGTTCCTGTGCGACCTCACCTAGGGTGTTCCTGCTCCAGCAGGGGGATTGGACTAGATGATCTTTTAAGGTCCCTTCCAATCCCAAACATACTGTGATACTGTGATACTGTGAAGAGCCGGCAGGGGAGGCAGCGGGGCCGAGCTGCTGCCGGACAAGTGGGTAAGAATTGGCTGCTCCTGCCCGGGGCGGCGGGTTGGGGTGGGAGCTGGGACGCGGCCGGACACGACCTGTGGGGCGGGGAGCAGCGTGGGGAAGATGACAGAGGCTTCTGGAGAGAGAAACGGAGCTGGGGAAGGGGCTGCTTCTGTCCCCGCAGCTGGGACGTCCCCTGCGAGGCTTCCCGAGGCCGAGCTCTGGCCAGGGCCTCGGCTCACACAGCGTGGGGCTGGTGGGCAAGCGGCATCTCCCTTTGTCCTCCCGCAGGAGCCGGCACGAGGTTGGAGCTGGTGACACGATGGTGGAAGTCAAGTCCCGGCTCAGCCACTCAGGGATTAGCAAAGTGGCGCAATGAGGCCACAAAAATTGCGTGTAAGCTCAGCCAGTGCTGCTCGCTGTGACGTACTTGGGGGTGAACTCCTGGAGAGGAGACCTCAAGAGACAGGCCTGACTTGTCTCTGTTTTTTTTTGCCCAGGGCTGGTCTTCAGCCTCACTTGCCATGGGGCGGGTGCCCTGGTCTCCCTGTGGACACGTCTGCTGAGTGTGTCCGTCTTTGCCGTGTACGTAGTGCAGGTTTCTGCTGTGGACGGGGGGAAGGGGATGTCCAGGGCCAGTGCAAGCAAAGGGGAGAACAGGGCGTGTTCCCCAGCCCAGACATGAGGAAGGAATTGTTGCCCTGAGGGTGGTGAGAGCCTGGCCCAGGTACCCAGAGAGGTGGTGGATGAACCATCCCTGGAGACCCCCACGGGGCCTGGGGCTGGACGGGGCTCTGAGCAACCTGAGCTGGTGAAGATGTCCCTGCTCATGGCAGAGGTTGCACTCAATGAGCTTTGAAGGTCCCTTCCAAGCCAAACTATTCTGTGATTCTATGTGAGAACAATCCTGGTTTCTCAGCCAAAGAGAGAGCGAGGTCCACACCACAAGGCTGCTGACAAGAGTCTTCATTTGCTCTTTATGGATTGTTTTCCTTCTCTTTCAGAAGGTGCTCCTGCAGCTCTTCCTCTGCGGAAGAGCTGCCAGTAGTGTTGAGCAGTGTGGACAGAAATCAGGTTCCTCCAGCTTTTCAGCCTAAGAATGCAAATCCAGTTGTTGAAGGGGTTTGCTCGACACTTGTTTCCCTGACAGCCCCTGGACTTTCTTTTTCAGGCACAAGATGGCCCCCAAAAAGAACTGGTTTGTGATGGACAGGCAGAGGATGCAGTTCTTGAGGGACATGAGGTTCTTCCGAGTCATCCTCCTGTTGCTCCTGGTGGCTCTTGGCATTTACTCTGTGACCTCGATGCCAGGGTGGACAATGCCAGGTTTGTTTCTCAGGCCTCAGCTCCTTCAGCAAGGGGGTGGGTATTATTTAAGCCCCGGCAAATGGGTTTGTTCCATTTTTCATTAAAGATACACTGGGATGGGAGACTCTGAAATAGCCTGATTTTCTGTAATTTACACTGGAGCAGTGGAGATGAAGGAAGATGTTCAAGCTGGACGTGTCTCCTGGCGCCATGATGGTGACATCAGGAGCTGGAGGAGCAGAAACGTAACATTCTATACTGGCCGGCAACCGCCTTTGTTGACTCGGGTGGCTGCAGGAGGCACCAGCTACTTCATGCTGGTGCCTTTTGCTGACATTCGGCGTTGACAAAATGGGCGAAGTTGGGAAAAACTGCCCTTTCCAGCGTTCCCCAAATGCAGAGGTAAATGCTGTAGATCTTAGAGTGCTTTGGATCCTTGATTTCTTGATACAGCCGTGTTCACAGGGAGGTCTGTTATGTAAGCGTAGAAGCTGATATGTCTCTCTGGGTCATGGCCAATCTGTAGATGAAATATCAGGCATTAAGAGGGCCCAAACAAATCGCGGTAGTTTATGTAAAGGGCCATCGGAAGGGAACCTCCACGCAAATAAGAGGGAATAATTTAGCAGATGAGGAAGCTAAGAAAGCTGCGTTACTGGTAAAAAAGCAGTTGAACAGGACTCTGTACAAACTAAGCATGCTATGAGATTTACAAATCAGGAAAAGGAGAAATTGGAACAAATGGGAATAGTTGAACGGGAAGAGAAGTGGTGGCTACCTGATGAGAGGGAAATGCTCCCGAGAGGAGTAGCTTGGCGAGTTTTGAGAGAGTTTCATAGGCAAACCCATTGGGGAGTACAGGCTCTGGTAGATCAATTCGCTAATAAATATATGACCTTGGGGGTTTATGATCTAGCAAAAAGAATCGTTGGAGAATGTTTAACATGTCAAAGGATAAATAAACAGCGCCTTAGGGAAAGAGTCCCTGGGGGGAGGCAACTAGCCAA